>VMKM01001207.1:0-168768 GCA_008360985.2 Macquaria ambigua | reverse complement strand
CACTGACCTGCATTTCAAATGTGTCATGCATGCAACAACACAACACCTCTAGGACATATTACAGACATACACTTATTTTAGATTTAGATTAGATTCAACTTTATTGTCATTGCACATGTCACAGGTACAAGGCAACGAAATGCAGATAGCATCTAACCAGAAGTGCATAAGCAGTAGAATAACATAATATGAATATAAATATACAGGGTATATGAATATTTACAGTATATACAGAAAGTATACATAAAGTGCAGAATGTGTTATGTCTCTAATAGTTAATAGTAATTAATAGTTTGTATTTTTGTGACAGAGCAGTCATGATTGTGTCAGTTGCCCTTGTTTCTTTGTGTAAATGATTCAAACTGAGTGTCTTTGAGACAGAGGATTGACATCTTTTAAACACAGTCCACTTAATAAGAGTATGAAAAGAACAGTAACTTCAAATCTAAATACATTTAAATCAGAATAACTGAGTAGACTTAAATACTTTCACTCTCCCTACATATTGACTAATTTTATGTAACAAGTATCTCATTATGCAATAACAAAGTATAACAAATACAGCAGTTTCCTTCAGTAAGAAGTTCTGTACAATAAATAAAAAAGGGGAAGTGAAAAGAGGATGTACATGAGAGGAAAATGTGATTGGCTTGAGAATTGCTTTCATTTCCACGTCTGTATCCTCGCAGCGCTGCTATTTACCGTAACATGAGCAGAGGTTGTGTCAGAAAAACAAATGAGAATAACCGAAGCTGACCCTCTGACTGTCTACAGCGCTGATCTTTTAATCAAGACTGTTTTTGTTTGTTGGTGCACTTTTTTTGCACACTTTTTCAACATTTAAGTAATTTTGAACCTCTACAACTGAGATATTTTTATAGACTTTAATACTGAGCACAACTACCTTTAACTACTTATTTAGACTGTCCACTTGGAAAGTATTCAAATATGATGGACTGCAACATATCAACTAATTAAAACCTCAACAAATCAACAACATATTAAACTGCAGTGCTTCTGCCGAAAATCAATCTGACCTCAGAACAGGTTAGTGCACTCTTTTGTCTGTGTATATACTGTATAGTGGATGGATTTTGTTTTATTTAGAGTTAACATCATTTATTTAGGGTTTCATTTAATTTATTCAATTTTTTATTTTACCACCACGTTCTGTTGAAAAAAATATTACATTACATTTATTTATCTGACGCTTTTATTCAAAGCGACTTACAAAAAATTAAATAAATTACACGCAAAATAGTAGAATATTTAAATCACACAATTCAACACACACGGACAGAAGCGAATAAGAGCCTAGAAAAGCATAGAACAAAGCTTTAGAAACATAATGGTTGAAAATATGCATTCAAATCTAATGCATTTGTTCACTTCAGTATTCAAATATGACTATTGATTTAAAGAAAATATCTGTTTTTAAATTTGTTGTGGGACGTGTGGACGCATACGTAATCCTAACCTTATGATAAGGCAAACAAAATACTTCCTGTTATGACACTGCAGGTCAAATAAGAAAAAAAAAACAATAATGAAATTACATATACTGTATGTAAACTCAGTTGCCAGTTTATCAGGTACACTGAGCTATAACTAGTGCAATCTAACACAACAGTCCTTCAATAAATCCTACCTTCATGTAGGTTACAATGTTCACTTTTGGTGAAATTGTTTCAGAGAGGTGTAGTGTCCATTACTATTTGTTTCTATTATTTTGTCCACCCCATTTATGTCTGTGAGGGTCAGCTAAATAACAGAAACAGATCTCTGTATAACACAATACAGTTCAACAGCACCCCCAAACGTCATCCTTCAAAATGACCATGAAGTTGAATCAACACCTCTCTCAACATTATAACCTTCATTTGATTTATTGCAGGACTGTTGCATCACACTGCCCTTGTTTTAGCTAGTTGTACCTAATAAACTGGCAGCTGAGTGTATGAATGTATCAGTAATAACATAGATGTTTATTTCCTTACCCCTATCCAGGCAAACAATGAGGCCTGTGACTGCTGCTCTCTGGGCGGCAGCCATGTTGGTGGGACAGCTGAGTGCTTCATCCTCTGACAACATCGTAGACCGCTCATCCAAAAACCTCTCCTCTGTCCCAGGAGACCTGCCACAGACGGTTGAGTTTTTAGACCTTTCATGCAACCACATACAGCAACTTCACAGAGGAGACTTCAAAAACACCACTCTTCTGAGGTCCCTCAACATTTCCTGGAATGGTTTGGAGGAGATTAATCCAGAGACGTTTCTGAACACGCCACTGCTGGAGGATCTAGACCTGTCACACAACAGGCTGAAGAACCTGTCGGGTCAGCGCTACCTGCTCCACACAGAGAACCTTCTGGTACTAAATCTGACCTGCAACAAGTTTCTCACAATGACACTGGGGGGTGAGTTCAATTCCCTGGTAAAACTGGAGAGATTAGGACTTGGTGCAAAAAACATCAGTATGGGTGATTTCAAGAATATTTCTGCAGCGAGACTACGTACACTGACCCTTTCCCTGGAAGATGAACTGGGTTATGAAGCAGGTAGCCTGAAGGATGTTCATGCTCAAAGGCTTCAGATAGCCTTCACTAGTAATCAAATAATGAACCACGATCTGTTCGCTGATGCTCTGTCACTCTTTGTTGAAGTGGAGATGATGCATTTGACTGGTGGCTACAAAGACCAAACTGAGCAGTTGAGAGAGAGAGCAGAAATCTACACATCTGATCTTTATCTCACCAACATAACAATTGACTGGACAGACTTAACCCACTATGTAAATGAAATTCTGCGTACATCCATTACCCATCTGAGCGCCTCTGATGTGGTCATAAACAAGTTGCCTTATAAAGACACTGAAGTGACCAAGACATCTAAAATGAAGTCCTTCACAGCCAGAAGGGCAGTGGTGAACTCTTTCTTCTTTTCACAGGAGGCTGTATACAACTTTTTTATCAACATGCCAGTGAAGAGTTTAACGATCGCTGAGACTTCAATCATACACATGACATGCCCAAAGTCGCAGAGTCCTATCCTCCAGCTGGACTTCTCCTTTTGTGCTCTGTCTGACTCCATCTTCTCCAGAGTAGAGGGTCAGGAGACACTTGAATGTGAGAATTTGGATAACGTGTGGAAATTGACTCTGACAGGCAACAATCTTAAGAGCTTTCAGGTGCTGAGCAAACGTGTGCAATACATGAAGTCCCTGCAACATCTGAACCTCAGCCTCAACGCCCTGGTTTATGATGGTCTGGAAAAATGTGTATGGCCACCAAACATCACCAATATGATTCTGTCTTCTAATGGTCTGACAGACTCAGTTTTTAAATGTCTACCAAAAGGAACAGAGACACTGGATCTCCAGAACAACCAGATTTCTGTAGTACCATCATTCATCTTGAAACTGGAAAACCTTTCATCTCTGAATCTAAATGCTAACAGGCTGCGGGACCTGCCAGTATGTAACGGCTTCCCCGTACTGAATGAGCTCCTGCTCAAGTCAAATTCCCTCCATGCTCCGTCAGTGAACAAGCTGGAAAGCTGCCCCAAACTGAAAACTCTGGATGTCAGTTACAACCCCTTCACCTGCACCTGCGGTCTGACGGGATTCATAAGTCTTGGCATCAAGTCTGAAAAGACAAATAGTCACACAGGAATTGAATTGTTGAGCTGGCCATTGGGCTATTACTGCATCTACCCAGAGGCTGTTAGAAACTCCACCTTGAAAGATATCTGGATCCTAGAGGTCTCCTGTAATACTGGCTTTCTAGCTGCCACCATCTTGTGCCCAGCAGTGGTATTGATTATCACAGTGGTGACCCTGTGCCATTGTTTGGATGTTCCCTGGTATATGGGCATGATCTGGCAGTGGACCAGAGCCAAACATCGTGCCAGAATGCAACACGTTCGTCCTGAAGATCTGGTGGGTGTTGAGTTTCATGCTTTTGTGTCTTACAGCCAGCATGACGCAGACTGGGTGCACAATTCCCTCCTACCCAACCTTGAAGGCCCTGCAGGAGGGCTCCGAATCTGCCATCATGAGAAAAACTTTGTGCCAGGAAAGACAATTATTGAGAACATCATCACCTGTGTGGAGAAAAGCCGACGCTCCGTGTTTGTGCTCTCTGCTCACTTCGTCAAGAGCGAGTGGTGCCATTACGAGCTGTACTTCGCCAGCCACCAACGCCTTACTCAGGGCTCCGACAGCATTGTGCTGGTGCTGCTTGAGCCTCTGCCGCAATACCTGATCCCATCCAAGTACTACCAGCTGAAGTCCATGATGGGCCGGCACACATATTTGGAGTGGCCTCAGGACAAGGCCAAGCACAGGCTGTTCTGGGCTAACCTCAGAGCTGCCCTACAGGCGGACCTGCCAAATGCACCAGTCACAGAACTAGAGGAGTAACTGGAAGGCAGACTTGAAGAGAAGTGTGAATGGCACTGAGGGAAAGCAGTGGGAGTAAAAACTTGTGGGTGCTGGGGAGACTGAGCATGTATATTTTCTAGTATTCTTTCTTTACCACATGAGCATACTTTCCTGAGCTACAGCATGTAATTTTTAATCTTGGACTATGAGCTGAAGATGAACTTGTTCTTGTAATAAATCATATAATAACAAGTCAACTTCTTTAAATCTTTTAGAGGACATTTAATAGAAACATTTATATAACCTAACAATTTGATCAAGTGTGTAACAAAAACAATAAACAAACTACCCAAGAATATCAAAAATGCACTTAATTCTTTTGTCAATACGGACTCCCACAAAATGTCACAATATGATTAAACCACTTAAAATGTGGTTAAGCACATGTTGCAGTCAACACCAGTTAAGCAGAAAACTACACACATACTACGAAAAAAGCATGAGCACTGTATATTCAGAAAACCAGTATTCTCTCCAACTCTCTGAGAAGAGAGATCCACTTTTAAGGCAAGGAGACTTATTCTTTTCTTAAGAGTTCAGTGATGGATGATGAAGACAAGAGAGCGAGAAATGTGTCCAGTGTTGAGAAACAGCTGCTGGGGTCATAAAGTCAGTCCAGCTGCATTAAAACTGTGCCCAGAATATCAACTATGAAAAGGTTCAAAAGTCACAGGCCAGGTGTCAAGGAAGTGACTGGATGATGATGATTTTCTCGTTAATGCAGAAACGGTGAAGCACAGTGAACAGGTTCTCTCCACAACGCGACACCTGCCTCTCCATGGCCAGACGGAAATCTTCCTTCACTCCTTTGGTGATTCCACGAGTCACTGTGTGGTGTCTGAAAAAAAATAGGAGGATAAAAAAATAAACACAAACATACATATGGAGAGAAATGTAGTATTATGAGATGATTTGTCATAAACAGAGAGACTGAGATCTATGCAATAAAGACAAAATCATGGAAACAGCATGTTACTTTTTCCTTACGTACATAAATCAGCCACTCAAGATTAAACAACAAAAGTTTCATCATCGTAAATAAAAACACATAAAACATGTCCACAAATGAAATGAGATCAAGTGTTATGAAAAAGGCAAAAAACTAGACTGCACAACAAGACCAACATCATCCTCAAATTACAACGACAACAGTGATGACCACAGAAAGACGAGCAATGGCTCAAAGAAACAAACGCCGACAGGAAATCAAAGAACGACTAACTCTTGATGTAAAATGACAGGCCCAAATTAAAACTGGGGGATGACAAGCCTTGAAGTTGGGGATGAAGGGAGGGTGACTGGTGTGGGGGAGGGATGGGACTGTGGGAGGAGGGGCCTGGGGTACCTGTCCATCGTCTGCACCCCTTGTAGCAGAAGGGTATTTAACTCCACCCCCAGGGCGGGACTAGGATTCCTGAGGGACAGCAACATTCAACAACTCTCAGTCAGTGAAGGTGCATTCAAGTGTCTTAACTTCTACAGCAATGAATGAAGGAGTTTGATAAAAGCTTTATTTTAACCATAAACCCCTTCTCTTTCTAATGCCCGCTCCGTTAACAGCATTTTCAGTTCAAAGTACAATTTTCCCCACAGGCCATGTCTACTTAGATCATCAATCAGTAGCACTGTTCTCTTTGAAAACAGCAACAGAACGGGAGTGTGCAGAGTCACGATGCAAACTGAAACGTTTCTGGATGCGAGCTGCTTACTTGATCAGCATTCCCTGATTGGGCAGCAGCTCCAGTTGAATCCTCCCCCCTTCTGGAGTGCGCAGGTATGCAAACTCCTCCAGCATGTCAATGTCTGACAAAAATCATGAGCTTATGGAAACTAACATCTGAGACAAGAGAACACAGATAAAGTAACCACAAAGTCATTGGTCTACATATAGTATTTGCCAGTCCATTCGTGTCAGGCTCTATCGTGGTTGTGTGAGTAGCTACAGAAAAAGGATACTGGTGACATAGTTGAAGAAATTCTCATACTGGAAACTGCCTTGCTGACAGATCTTATCCAATGCCTTTAGAAACAGCATCTCACCCTGTGGCCAGTCATGCTGCAGGAGCACCACCACATGACCGAGGGACAGGTCGTCACGACTGTCTGTGAAGGCACGGAGCTGATTGGACAAAATGAGAAAAAGAGAAAGTGGGTTACACAAGGTTTAATATCTAAATAGTCTAGATATAGAAAAATGCATCGGCACAAATAGTGGTTGTCTTATCACAGTCCAACTATAAAAATCATAGACTAAATTTCATGCATTTACACAGACTTAACTAGTTAAAGTACCTTGAAGCAGGCCAGCATCAGCTGGAGACAGAAAGGTAACACAGCTTTGCTGGTGCAGGGAAGCAATCTCAGGTCATTACCTAGATATGATAATCACAGTTATATATTTCTCTGTCACATGATAAATGGTGTCATTCATATTATTTCTGCATCAAGGGACAACAGTAGTTTCAACAAAGTCAGTTATTTCTCAATAATATGTGAATTCAATCAACATAGTCAACATACAGACCCACATGATGCCACCATTTTTGGGACATTTTTGTCAAAAATATAAAACCATTTTGCGCTCAATACAAAAGGTATATTTGATGTCAATTTTAGTTAAAAGCTGTTCATAGGTCAGAATCAGTGAGTGAAATCTGTTTTACAAAAGCAGGAAGTGTTTACCTTTCCTTGATTTGGTCTTGACTCTGCCCTGATCCTCTGGGTTCTTTGTTGGTTCTTGGTTCGGGGGCACCAGCCCACTGACGACATCAAGCAGCTTCTCACAGGCCATCTGATTAACAGATACAGTACAATACATACATCACATGTGTTAACAGGACGGGGCCATTACACAAACTTTTGTACAAAATGTCATGAAAATAAATTCTCTGTATTTATTTTGTCATTTTTACTCTAAATCCTGTTGTAAGCAAAACATGTTGTCCAGGTGTTATGGACATCTTTCTGATAGGCCAAAACCTTTTCTGAAAAATTATTGGTGAGTATACACAAGTTTTTACATCTGGGAAAGTTTATAGATAATTTAGGTATGCATGTCAAATAATGCTACTATGCATGTTCCAAACCTGGTATGAATGTTTGATAAATGTAGAAGCTTTGGGACAAAATAATTACATATCAGTTAGTCAGAATGGTTAAATTGATGAGTATATTTAGCAAAGTCAGCATTATATTGTACGTCTGAAACCAAATCTCTGAAATTTGAATTCTGCAGCAGTTGCGAGCCTCTAAAATTGACCTTAACTATAACGCCATCTGCAGGCCAGTTGGTGTTATAGATTACACAGTGTTATGTTTTTATACAATAACTCTAAATTCAGCAGATTTTAGAATATGTTGCAAAACAACAACAATGTATACAACAATGCAATGTAGACATCAATATAGACAACATTAGAGCAACAGATATCTACAGAAGTGGGATTAAATAACTGTTGCCAAGGACAGCAATTACTGCTCACTACAAGTATAACATCATATAGTTTGAACCAGGTGTGCATTCAGAATAAGAATGAAAAGACATGCAACCTGTGCTTGTATATGGATGTCTCCTGACACCTACCAACCTTATATATAAGAGTGTGGTTGTGTGTGCGTACCCTGTACTCTCCCAGTGCGTAGTGGCAGGAGGCCTGCTGTATGAGGGCCCTGTGGTGCTCCAGACTGGCCTGACCTGAGGGGCTCTGCTGCCCAGGCTGAGGCTGCTGCACTGCAGCCATCTGGTGCAGGCTGGAGAGGGCCTTACGGTACTGTCCCTGGAGAGACACACACATACACACAAGCATATATCAGCATATACACAGACAACTCATGGTAAATAAATATTTTCCAATTAGGAAAACTATATATTGTATCAATTATATTACATTTCCCTCAGTTTCATCTACTTGATGTCATCAGTTGTGTTAGCTCCATTCTTTAAATACTATATAAATTAAGATATGTGCATTGCTATATCTTGTTCTTTGCTGCTCTTCCAATTACTCCACAGGAATCAATTAAGTTTAATTTAATCCAGTATAAAATGAGAAAATACTTTAGAAAAAATACAGACCACAGATAAAAGGGCAACATGTGTCTTGTCACAAACAGAAAACATCATAACTGTTTCTTGCCTGGTATATGATCATGTCGGAGAGGAATATTCTGAACCACAGCCAGCTGTCCGTCTTCCAAGAGGCACAGATCTTCTTGAACTCTGTTAAAATGCAATGTTACACAAACATTCAAATGATTAAGACTTTTCCCCCCTTCTCCCTCGTCAAAGAGAATTAAAGAAAGTTCTATGAAGAAATGTTTTAAAAGCCGTAAGAACACATCTGCAGCTGTTGTGGTTGCCAATTCATGATATTGTGTCGGAGTGGCTGGTCCCTGTCTGGGTGGGTAAAACAAACACACACATGAACAGAAGATATATTTACCAGTTTCCAGGCCGTCGTGGGAGTGAAGAAGGTCCCAGCTTTCCCTCGCTGTGCGGAAGCTCTCCAGAGTCTCTGACCAGCTGGGCATCTCAGTCTTGTTCACTAAAACGTGTCGACTGCGCCCTTTTCCCAACCCTTCCTCATCATCTGAGCTCTACAACGACACACACACACACACACAGAGTAACAAAAAAGCAGTAACAACGTTAACGGTAACACTCTATAGTCACATACTAAAACCTATTTAAGAACACAGACACAACAACCTTGCACACTAAAAGTGATCTATCAGTCTTTCTCACAAAAATCAGTTAGAAACATGTTAAGGATTTCCAATCTGTCCTCACCATTGTTTTCTCTCTCCCATCTGCCAGTTTGCGTTTTTTATGTGCATGTTTCACTGCTCCTCTTTCCACCTCCACATCATTATACACCGAGCTCAAATCCTCTACAAGGATCCACGGGCCTGAACTCAACACATTCACACCTGCCAAACATAAACACATCATTCGATCATTTAAGCTTTCATTGAAAAGACAATATTGATCCATATCCTGAAGAACTAGAGTCAAACGAACAAACAGGGAACTATGTGTGCTTGCAAAGATAGAGGCTAACCCTGGAACAGTGCAGGCTGTACAGCTGAGACATAGAGGAAGGCGCTGCGGAAGAGGACGAGCGCAGCACAGATGACCACTTGACTGCAGCAGCGGGACCTTGTGTCTCCTTCCAGACCAGGCAGGTAGCGGCACAGCTCCTTCACCCTCTGCAACATGTCCACATAACTCCTGGAGCATAAAGGTACACACACACAAAAAAAACACCCCTTTTAAAAACATTTATACTCCCCTTCAAATGGCCAATGCTACACATATAGATGTGTATGTATATATACACCTGTACGTGCTGCAAGAAATATAAGTGATTTAATTTCTTCAATTTCTTTCCCTATGTCTCTCACCTTTACACACTTCTTAACACACAATGGAAGTGTCATTTGCACATATTTTTTAACACCAAATTTGCCCAATTTAATTGCTTCTTTTAATAATATTATCATTTTTTAACATTTAATATTAAGATTCTATGTGTATTACTGATTATGTAATAAAATGTACGATACATGTAGTACTCCTCTGGGGCGTCTCTGTCTCCTATAAGGGCTGACAGCAAAATCTATTCATCCACTTGCATCAACGACGGTAGACTAAATAATATTTTAGAAACACCTCTCAGTATAACGCAGTACAATTCAACAGCACAGCAAAACCACAGCCTCCAAAATGACCATAAAGTTAAATCAACACCTCTCTAAAACACTTCCAACAAAAACATGAACATTATGGCATTCATGAATGTAGGATTTATTGCATTTATCTGTTGTATTAGACTGCATTAATTTAAACTAGGTCTACCTAATAAATGTATATTACAAGAGTCACCAAATACAAAACAACCCTGACAAATAGTACTGGCTGATTGACAGGCAGACAGATAAACTACCTCTGTCCCTTGTCTCCCTGCCACTCGCAGCGTGCTCCAACCACAGTGAGGATATCCAACAGCTTCTCCCAAGGTTCTGCTACCACTGACGATTTTTCCGACAGGCCGTCAATCACATAACGCTGGGAGCCACGGGACACACTGGGTGACTTCAGAGACCCACCTTCTTGAGAGCCTGGAACAAAGAAGAAGACGAACAGACAAAAATGTCAGACAGGCTGTGAACAGAAAAAATATGGAGATAGACCCCACTGTAGGACAAGAAATCTTGAGGTTTAAAGTGATCACACTGGGTTAGCACTAAGAGAAAAGGAAAGAACAACATCAGCAGCTTTACCCTGCATCTGTACATCAGGTGAGGGTCCACGGGTAACATAGCCGATATAGAATTCAGCTGCTTTCAACATGTACTTCTGCATCAGGCTGGCCGGCAAGCGCATGTCCATGTTGTTTATGACCAAAGGAAGGACATCACACACTGTAATAATAGGAAAGAACTGGTGTGAAAGTAATTGCATATAGCAAGTGGTTTTTGCAACTGAATGAAAAGTTTTAATCAAAGTGTTTCACTCACCAAAAAGTTTTCTGAAGCAGTTGACAGGAGTCTCCACATTCTCTGATGCCTCCGCCTCTAACAATGTTTCTCCTAGACTGACCTAAGCATACGGCAGAATGTTATCAGTGACTGTTTTAGGTTCAAGTGTCAACACACAAGCATTATGTTATTATTACGTACCCCGTGCTGGACCACAGACTCTGGAAAGCGCTTAAGAAGGAGGAGCAGCATTTCTGCCTTCTCCAAAGTGTTGAAACACTGCTCTGTGGCTTTCAGTAGCATCTCACACTGCACACGGCCAGGCAGTGTCTCAAAAAGCCCTGAGGGAGACAAACACACACACACAGAAAAATAGACACCACCCACACATCATTATCACACTCATGTCAGTAAGGATGCTGTAATGTATACCAATGAATGCAGGACCTATATAGTAACAAGGCAGTTAAACTCCTCTCACCTCGTAGAAACTGTGCATGTTTGTCCTGAGAGTCACTGCGTAGGGCGGCTGTGATGACACTGATCTCCCGCCAAACAATGGGCTGATCTGGAAAGTTTATAAACCTAAAGGATGGACAATTCATTGGCAACTGTTAGCTCAGACTCAGCAAGAGGCACATGACATTAACACTAGTACCATTGAGATGGTACACTGTAACTCACATGTCATACAGCAGTCTCCCTGCCGAAGCTGTCCTCTCTGCATTGCGTTCAATGATGTACATTTCATACTGTGAAAACATGTCAATCAAATTTTAACATTGGACTCAAAAAAGGATCAACTCACAAAATCACAAATTTCAAACACGTGATAATGCTTGACTGACACATTTAGAGAAATTCATATAACTCCGGTGGTTAGACTACAAGCTACTGAGGTAAATTATTAATGTTACCTGTATGTTGAAATCTGCAGGGTAAAGGGTTCTGGCAGTTATGAGCCAGGCTTTGGCCGCACAGGGATCATCAGAGACCAGCTCCCGGGCTCTTTTAACCAAAAACTCGCAGTCTTTTTGCGCTGACATTTTACATGAATCTTTCAGGGCCGAAAGCGACAAACTGACCCCACACGCAGTTCAGACTGCAGTTTAATGCATACGGTTCTCTTACACGCACAAGTCTCGGTGGATAAACTTCAAGTGCAAGCTGTAGCCAACGTTAGCGTTAAGCTAAAGAGAGCTGCTCTGTACCAAATGTAAGAATACAGCTAGCAACATAAAGCTAGTTAGCGTTAGCTATGTGACTTTCAGTTGGCATCTTTGCTAGAAGTGTTCACCAGACCATGGTCTATTATTCAATTATATAGTATACATATAACAACCATGCATATCAAGAAAAAGAAGAGCAACTAAAAGTCCTTCTGAAATTACCAGTCAAAGGTAAACCTTTATTTACCGACACAGTCTCTAACGTTACGATAATGACGTCACACCGTAGTCGTAAAAATGATGCTGCATTTTGCTTTACGACCAACGTTCAAGCATTTCTTGATTAGCTAGTTGCACCAAAACAACGCGAAAAATAGCCCGTTTTAGCTTTTTACTCAACAAATGTCGTGCGTTGAAAACATCCGGCATATTTTACCAACCCAAACTATCCACTATTTACATCGTACAATACAATAAACGAAGTGCAAATGGGAAAGAAGCTCTCTGAAGTCAGTTGTAGCCCCATCCATATACTCTCGGATCTGCAGCACTGCGCAGGCGCTAAAGATGCATTGCTGTTGTCACCTGCTGCTGGGGCTGCAGACCAGACACGACCTACAGTTGTGTCCCAATTACCCTGCGAAAAACTGCACTCTACCTGTCCCGAGACAGGACAGCGACTGGTGTACACTGCAGGTAAAGACTAATTTATGAGCCCGGCTGTTGCTTAACCAAAACTGCGAGACGCTCCTTTGCCTCTTGACATTCAGTTGCTGTCAACGAAGTTTCCAACCAATCATCAATCAGCGCCTGTCCGTTTTGACTCCGATTCTGCTAGCCATTTAGCATGCTAGGCAGACAATTATTTTGCTGTAGCATGTAGCCATTATATCTGGCCCTGTTCTCATGTCAGCCCTTGCTCTCTTTACTTTAAACATACATCTGATTGACTGCTACTAACATAACCGAAGAGGCCCAGTCACTAGCAATGTTGAGCTAGCTAAGTTGGCTAACCAGCCTAGCATATGGGTGTGTAGCTGTTGAGCTAAGCAAGCTAGCCCGTTGGTGATTTATCGATCTTTAGCTAGCTAGTCATACAGTCATTAATATTGCTTCGTGTCCTTGTTGTAATGGAGCTATAGATTAGGCCTTTTTGTCTGTATCAGCCTACTGACTGACAGCATGCCAGGACAACAGGCATGATACGACAAGCTAGTGAGTCCAAAGGAAGAAGTTAACGTTACACAGAGGGCGTGTTCACCAAATATTTAGTTATGGAAAATCATCGGATTACGTAATTGGCTTGTTGCTTTCTGCTCAAATCTGTTAATTTAGTAAAAGTATCAATATCATAATGTGATAGTTTCTCATTTTTTATGTTTTTAACGTTTCCCATAATTGTAAAATACTTGCTTCCTGCTTTCAAAAATGACATTGCAAACTAAAAGTACACAACCATAATCAGTGTATTTAAATTATCCAAAGTAAAATAAGTCATTCACTCTGAAAAATGTATTGTAATATAGGTGATCAAACAACTCTATGTAGTTGTCAACGCGAACATATTTTATTTATTACATTATAATTTTATTATGTTTTCTTTTAAATTCCATAACAAGCTCTCTCATGTCAGTAGCCACGTGGCAGTCTGGTTTGTCATACTGACCTGAAACTGTGTGTAAGAATTTCTGGAGTGATATTTTGGTTGACATACTGTGACCTCTAATGACCTCACAGCTTTGCCACCACTATCTCTTCCTTGCTCTATATTTAGGCAACTCCTAGACAACTTGCTTTACGTACTAAAGGTATTTAGACTCTTACGTTTATTTTGAGTGGACCCAAAATTTCACTTGTGCAGGTTTGTTATTGCATTGTATGTGGTAGGGTGCGCCACTAGCTTTGGGAATACTACAAAAACTACATTAAACACTTTATGATAACATCAAATACGTGGCATTTTGTAATGTACATTAAATGAATGGACCTAGTGTCTTCTGCCACTTGTTGGCAGGTCTCCTCCCCCATGATGACTAAGCTGACACTTATCAGTACTTTAAGTTGTGTAATAACTCTTATCAGGGGCCAGTTGTACAAGTTTAGGCAGGTGGCAAACAGTTCAGTCTGTTTAAGACTGTAGCATGTAGCATGGGGGTAATTTAATCTAGACCTCGACCAATATATTGCATATTATAGAGAATGTTTTCACAAATAAATTGCATCACCACACATATGCGTGTGTGTGTGTGTGGGTGGGTGTGTATCTTTGTCAGAACTCTTTGATAACCAAATTGAAGGGATGTTTGCCAAAAATGTGTTTATGTAAAAAAAAAAAAGTCAGGGGAATAAATCTTATTCAATTTTTTTTAAACTTTCAAACATTGCTTTGTTGTGTTGATTGGCCTCCAATCGAATTCCATTTGTTCTTTTCCAAAATGTAGGTAAGTGAGTGTGTACGATGTCCCCATTTTCATTTGTGACATCATGTCGTCAGTGTCTCACTCTCCCATGTTTTCTGTCTCCCTTTACTGTCAAACTATCGCATGAAGGAAAAAAAATGCCATCAAAACAATTTAGGATAATGAAGATTAATTAAGTAAGTATATCTTCATATTTCCTTTCTCTTTTACAGGGTATATATTTTACTAAAGAGTGCAGTTCTGATGTGATGCTGGAGGAACAGGCTGTGGAGCACTGACCCTCCCATGGCTGTTAGCACCATGGACTCTGAGACAGCCCGGACACCTCAGCCTCAGGCTGCCCTGACTAAAGGAGGCCGCTCCCTGCTGCCTGGTGGGGCTCTGAGTGCCAGGCTGGGCCATCAAGGGAAGCACTATGTCTGCGGCTCCATTGCAGCTTTTACCAATATTGTGGTGACCTTCCCCATTCAGAAGGTGCTGTTCCGCCAGCAGCTGCATGGTGTGTTGGCCACTGAGGCAGTGCAGCAGCTCCAGAGGGATGGGCTGAGGAACCTTTACCGGGGCCTGCTGCCTCCACTGCTCCAGAAGAGCACTACAGTGGCCATCATGTTTGGCCTGTACGAGGACTTCTCTAGAGTCTTACTAGACCAGGCCGGTGGCAGCGGTGTGCCGGAGCTGGTCACCCGAAGCTTTGCTGCAGCATTGGCGGGAACCGCAGAGGCCATCCTAACGCCATTTGAGCGCGTGCAGACTCTCCTACAAGACCATCGGCACCACGGGCGCTTCAACAACACAGCCCACACCTTCCGGACACTTCTGACTGAGTATGGCGTCAGAGAGTGCTATCGTGGCCTCGTGCCCATACTCGTCCGTAATGGCCCTAGCAATGTGCTCTTCTTTGGGCTCCGCGGGCCCATTAAGGAGCAGCTCCCAGAAGCCACTAGCTGGGGAGGGCACTTGGTTAATGATTTTGTGTGTGGAGGGTTGTTGGGGGCAGCCCTTGGCATCATGTTCTATCCATTAAATGTGGTAAAGTCCCGGGCTCAGTCTCAGGTTGGTGGAGCCTTCCAGCCTTGCAAGGAGGTGCTGCTAACAGTGTGGAGAGAAAGGGGTGGCAGTTTGGCCATGCTCTTCAGGGGGGCCCACCTCAACTACCACCGTTCCCTCCTCTCCTGGGGGATCATCAATGCCACCTACGAGCTGCTGCTGAAGCTCATGTGAGAGGGGGAATGGAGATGAGATCTAGAGAGAGGAAGAGAAAGTACGTAAAGGGAAAAACCTGTATGGAGTGATAGCGCCAGAGTTTGTTGAGAAGAAATGAAATTGTAAAGTAAAGCCGATGCACTTGCTGTCTGGCACTGTTTTTTGGGATGCTGGAGTTTCCATGGCTGAAAGACAGCAATGACAGGGTCCAACAGTCAGTGTGAGATAAACCACCTGCCATTGTTACTAGTTACTGTTGTCAAAGTATTAAAAACAAGACACATGCTTTAGCCTATACAAAACGTGTGCCAGGGTCCAAATAAAATACCCTTGTTTGCTCTGTGTACAAAAACTTGGGGGAGCAAACTGAACTCCAGTGCTTTTTTGCCACAGCTTCAAGCAAAGGTTACTTGACTGGATTAACTGTTTTGTAGTAGAAGCTGTTTCTTCATATGTGCTGTGTGCTGTGGTGTGTCTTGTTGACAATATCCGTCTGTTTGTTTGACCAAGAGCACTTCCTCTGTGAGGCTGTATTCTGCCACTTTACTGAAACACTTTTGTACTTTTGACCATTGAAATACCCCAATATTTATTGTCAGGGAGAGTGTAATAAGTGTTGGCCGTCTTCTTTCTCTTTATGCTCCATCTCCACCTATTCAGTATATATGTTGATGTGATCAGAAGGCTAATACTTAAGAAATGATTGAAATGAGTGTCAGTGATATACATGTTCTTGGAAATACTAGCAGACACAGGCAGGCTGTTTTAAACAGTTTCTCCTTTAACACATGATTCATCATCGAACATTTTTCAAACGCTATTTGTCTTGGTTTATTTTATGAAGTGCTACTGGCAGGGTGTATGTGCCATTTGAGTTTTAGCAAGTGTCCATTGATGTATATTTCAGTAAAACATACAGTTACACCCAGATCTTGTCTGTTTTTATAATTTATTGGAAGGAAGAAAAATAACATTTAATCTAGACTTCTTTTGCAACAGATAATGCCAGCTTCAGAGAAAGACCTTTGAGATTCCTGCATTTGTTCATTTTGGGCTATAATTCATTTATTGACTATAAAACTAAGTGCTCCTCAATGTTTGTTTCCTTTTTATAAACTTCTTGTTTTATACATGTATCTCTCTCCCTCTGCTCACTCTTTTATATCTTCCCTTTTCTCACGCTTGCTCTCCTCTCTGTCTGTAACATCTGTTGACATAATGGGCTCAGATTTCAGGCTTGAGTAGATGCAGTCAACACGCAGCAGCTCTTGCTGGGTACGACAGCCCGAAGAGGAAAGGCATGCTGCTTGGACACTGAGAGAGACTGAACAGTAATGGTGCTGAGAGAAGACCGGGGCAGAGGGTAATGTGCAGTGGCACAAAAAGCTCAAGCTGCCATGTAAATGCATCACTTGGCCTATATCTTCAATTCTTCTCATTTTGACTGTCCACAGTGTACCGTTGCATGAGATCTTTTCGGGATTTTCTAGGGTTTCCTCTTCGAAAGTAAGACTTTGTATTGAATTAGGTTTTGAAAGTGGGACACCCTCGCTTATATTAAATAATGCTTTTTATAATTACCACTTTCCCTGAAGCACATGTCACCAAATCACTATGAAAATGACAAATTAATAATTGCAACCAAATGAAATGTTTAATCAATCCATTAAAAACGTTGACAGTAAGTGTTATGTGGGTAGTTATGGGGACACATTTGTCTACTGTGATGTTTTTTCAAAGAATAAGTTTAATTCACCAAATCAATATGACAAATTATGTTTTAATTATGTAATAGAAGCACCCATATATTATGAAACTGAATGGCTTCTGTGTCTTGTGACCGCAGTGCCAGTCCGCCCTGTGACTCATACTTTACAATAACATGTCTCATCTATCTGCCCTGACCTTGTCCAAATACCGTAATCCCTTCTTTGTAATCAATCCCAGAAATGGCATCACCATTACAATGATGTATTGTAGTCAAGATGAACAGACATAACACTGGATCATGATGAAGGATGCTACAAACACTCAAATACACTGTGTAGTTCAACACCTTTTGATATTTCTACTATGTATATGATCATAGAAATGGCTCTCACAACAGCACTACACTGTCGGACCATGTTTTTTATGTGTGCGACAGTGCAGAGTGCGACTTTCTAGATTACTGTGTCAAGAAGTCAGACTGCAGATAATGATCAGATTAAGGGCAATCTGACATGGGGACTTCGGATCAGGGCGGGTTGAGCTGCTGTAGTCACAAAGCCTCTCAGCTCTCTCGCTGTTTCTCTTCACCCTCACAAATGTCTCTCTGACTATCATCTTAGGTGAAATCTGGACATTTTTACATTCAAATTCATTATTTAAGAATGTATTTTAATAATAGGAGTGGAAATGTTGCTCTAACTCAGCTGGCTCTCTGTTAATAATTTAGAGACATTCCCAGTGCCAAATGAGAGAAGGAGAAAGGAGGCCCCGGTGCTCCATGCACAGATAAAACAATGCCTTCATAGAAGCACAGCAACTCAAGCTGGGAAAGAATTCCTACAGTAATCCTCATTAACAGTATTAGTAGGCAGAGGCTATTTAGGCTGCTGAGGTGTATCTTCAAATCTTGATCCTCTATTTGGTTCAAATATTCACTCCTGGGTTTAATGTTAGGCCAGGATAGCAAATTTAATGTTTTCTGCACTGATTTGTAGACTCAATATGTAGGGAGGGAGCTTATATAAACTGGAAGTTGGTACATGAAATTAGTTAATAACTGGTCTATAGACAAACCCCAAACACCCAGATGTTCAACGTGGTTAAGGTCAATGTGTAATTTATTCCCAAACAATACATTTCTTGGTACATCGACTTCATTGTACGTGGGCACGGAAAAGTGACTGCTCATGTAGAAACACAATGTCCTCTTTGAAAATGAAATGCTGTTGTTATAATGTAACCATATAGAAACAAAACAAAGAGGTGACACAGGCACTCTTCCCTGTTTGGGCCTGCTTGATGAACAACTAGAGATGCTCCTGAGACCTACTGTATGTCTTGATGTTAGTACTGTGATGGACACTGCTACTGGCCATTACCTTCATGGTAACTGGAAGTTTTGAAATATCACACAAGAGACCTGCCTTCTTATTTTTAAGCATGGCCACCGTGACAAAATTTCCCTCAGTCATCTATTTGGAAGTACCTGTCTCCTCACCAGCTCTCTCTGAACACTTAAGCAGTCCTTATTTCAGCCAATCCCTTTATCATATTTGCATAGGCAACTGCTGACTGATTTGGCTTAATTAAGTTTTTGTTGTCGTAGGTGGCTCAAGTAAATCCTCCAAATCAGATGGCTCATTAAATGAGTTGGCATCATGTGATATGGATGAGCTCATTAGTGAACACTGTACATCAGCAAACCAATCGAGCAATGTAATCCTTTTACTGACAATTCACATACATCAGTATAAACAGGAGTCTTTATATTGACAAATGCTTATGCCATGCAACTTTGCAAAATGTTGCAATCCATGATGCAGTAAGTTTTCCCGAAGCAAGACAAAGGCCAACATTCCAAACAAAGAGGCACCCATTATATTCAGACAAACATAATGCAGCTATTGTTGTTTTTAATGTTAGCACAAAAAAACAAACAAGAATACAGTATGTGGGGGGTGGGAAGTTTATGTTTGCATAGCCATAAACTAAGGTACAGACAGAAGAGGACACAAAGATATAAATGTATATCTACAGTTCTGACCCCAGTTTACAGCAGTCAGTCCGTCTGTCAGTCAGTCTGTTATTAATAAGGTGGTGCGCCCAAAAAGGAAACCGTAGTGGGGAACAGTTGTGGCTCAGTGTTTTAAGACTTTGGGTCTTTGCTACATCTGGACAGAGTTTAACAGTCACCCTTGTGCCGAGTCAAAAACTTTTTTTTAACTACATAAATAAGGTCCCCTGTTTTGCTCACTGGGCCTCATCCACACGTTCCCAGAAAATATATATGTATATGTACTGTATGTCCTTTGGATGAAAACTAGATTAATGTTATAATACTGCATATGTTTGGGTAATGGGAGTATTTCCAAGAAGCATTCACTCAGAGTTAGTCAGGACCAGGGAAGGGGTAGAAAAAACACTTTACACAAGGGTATGTGTCTCATAAAAAGGTGCAATCTGTAACAGTCAAAAGTGCTCTCCCTGCTTTGTAATGGTATAGTTTTGTATCCCATTTATATGTGACTGTAATGTTGAAAAACTAAATCCTTAAAAAGGTGCGATCCCTGCACATATAAAACAAATCAGTTAATAACTGTATTTTGCAGGTGTGATGAAGTATATCTTCTGTATCTGGTCAGTAAAACGTACCGTTATTACTAAACTTGAAAAATGACAATTTACAGATTACACCTTGTGGAGTGGAGAAATCTTTAAAGCAGCAAAAGATAACATAATACTGTCTCAAAGAGAAGGAAAAATAAAAATTCCAGTGACATCTGTAGTATTTTTTTTTTTTTCACCAGAGACCTGCACATCACAGACCATGGTGCAAATATTGTAAAAATAAATACATAAATACATACATGGGTAATCCATCCTTACATACATACACATATTGTATCATAAAATAACAGAATTATAAGATAATTATAAAATTCATATGTACAAATGCATAGTCCATATGCGTCCAAGAAGAGGCCAAGCAATGAAGTTTCCTCTCTTCATTTAGGGTTTTGTTTGGTGTATGTGTTTTCCATGTGGGTATGTGTAATGTGGGTTAAGGTTTGTGTGCTGTGGTGTGCATGGCACTTACTGTACAAGAACACAGGGGTTACACACCAGATCGCTCTGTGCTGTTTCCTCTTGTCTCACCTCTAAAGTCAGTGGGTAAAAGTTCACAGGTCAAAAGTTGAGAGGTACGTGGCCAGGCGTGTCCGAGGTGTCTAGTGTGCATGTCCGGAAGAGCTGTGTGAGTGCGAATACAGAGGAGATTAGCACAGTGCAGCGTTTGGCTAGTAGCCTCACCCCATCACTCTCCCCCTGACCCTGTCCAGACCCAGCAAGGCCCACACTCTTACCCCCAACCCCAGCACCAGTTCCAGCTGTCTCAACAGCCCCAACAAATTCCCGGTACAGACCCACTATCTCCTTTAGCTTGTCCATGGGTTCCTGGCTGTCATCATCCTCATCCCTGTGGACCAGACTCACATTATGGCAGATGTCACAACCAGGGCAGGGGTTTGTTCGCAGGCAGGCTGCTGACAACTGAACCAGGGCACTAAAGCTGTTAGATAAAGAACGGAGGGCTTCATCAGGAGCCCAGCCTACACGTGTGGCCCGCTGACACCCAGATGCCAATCGTCGAGCCTCTGCCTGGAGAAGACTCCTTTCAGCCTCTGTCATGGCGGCGGTGCTTGTCCCAGTACAATATGGGCTGGGTCCTGGGGTAGTACTGCCTACAGTTCCATTGTGATTTAGGTCAGGCCCTACTTTTATGCCTGTGATATCCTGGTTTGAGTCTTGACATGATGTTTGTTGGGGTTGTTCAAGCGCTCCCCTCTCTAGGACCAGCAGAAGTTGGTCTATATCTTGACGTAGGGAGGCAAAACCTCCTTTCAGCCCACCATAATTCTTGTTGGTAAGTGAACGAAGAGGACAACCAAGTGAGTTTGTGGGGGAAACGGGACGTGAAACTAGGGGACTGAGTTCAGAGGAGGCAGTGGAGAAAGTAGAGAGCGGGCGGGGGTTGTCCCTAAGCAGTGACAGAATATTGGGGTTTGGAGAGGGTGTTGTAGGAGAAGAGACAGGTGCAGGTCGGGCAGGTTTGGGGCGTGTGCGGCGGGAGAACTCGTAAACAGTAAGCTCCTCATCAAAGCTTACACCATCCTCAGTGTCTCCACTAAAACAGTTGGCGTAAACAGTGCGGCAGCCACAAGCCTCCCGGTGCTGCTGTGGAGGAGTACTGTCTGCGAGTGAGGAGGTTGGTGAGTCACCTCCAATTTGCATGATGGACACACCTCCCAACCCCACTGCTGAATGGGGCCGTGACTGAGGCTGCTCTGATGAAACACTGCCACGGTGTGCACTATTCTCTTTAAAACTCAGATTAGGGTGGGAGCCATTTGTCCCATTGGCCTTTTTCATGTGTGAGGTCACTTCCTGGGCCTCTTTGATGGTGGCTATGACAACCTCAGCTCCATCCTCTAAAATGTTCCCTTTCCCTCCTGATTTTGAGGTCACAGTCTCTTTTTCCTTGACAGGGGTCTTGTTTAAGTCTGATAAACCACTGGCTACAGACAAACCAGAGCCAAATCCAGATGTGTCTCCATTGATGGAGCTAGTGGAGGGATAGTCCAGAGTTCCCAAAATCTCCTGGGAACGGGTCATGTACCAAGGCAGAGCCTGGATCTTCCCTCTCAGGGCAGAAGCTGGTAGTCTGCCTCCCAGGCTGGAAGAGCTAGTCCTCAGGTCTGATCCTGATCCAGATCTTCCAGGTTCTCTGCTTTCTAGGCCCCCAACACCTTTGGAGTTGGTTGAGGTGAGGGAGGTGGTAAGGGTGAGAGGTGCATCTGTATTTTTGGGTGACAGGCTTTCATGACTCAGAGAGACCCTCCTGGGTCCTGACTGGATGCTGCCATTGTGGCTGCTCCAAGGATGGATTCCATTTGGCGGACTGACGCTATCCTTAAAGATCCCTTTGCTTGGATCAGTTGGGGAGACAGGAGAGCTCGCAGGTAGTGATAAGGGGTGGAAATTGCTGGGAGAAGTGGGTTTGGGAGGCACAGGAGGGGGAACAGCTAGTTTTGTACCTGAATTAGAGCGGGGGATAGGGGGTAGGTTTGGTGGCTTTTTTGAGGGTAGGGCAGTCCCATTGCTTTTCCCCTCAACTTTAGGAGTTTCTTTATCATCAGAAATGTATGCTTTGTCATTGGAAACAACACTCACTCCATTCTCATGCATCAGATCTTTATTCTGTTTTGGGCTGTTTTCTTGCCTCTTTGTCTTTTCCTCAGTTTGTGGTGTTGTAATGAGTAGTGGTTGCTTGCTGCACCGCACTGCTGTGATCAGGGGTGATGACAAAGGCAGTCCACCTGCCCCAGATGTGACCGACTTGAACTCCATAGTGTCTGGCTCCATTTCCAGGAGTTCAGAGGAGAGACGTCCAGAGACATCCCCATTGCAGTGGGCATATGATCTCCCGTGCTGGGGGGATTTGGGAAGAATGATCTGAGGTTTGGGAGGCAGCTGGGGCTTAGGTGCCAGTGGTGGTTTGACCTTAACTTCGGGTTTCTGAGGTGGCTTTGGTGGACTGGGCTGTTGGTAGGTAAGTTGATTTGGGGGGCCTTTAAGCATCTCCACTTCCTTCTTAATTTTAGAGGACTGGGCTTTTTTGGCAAGGGGGGAGGTTGACTCTTTCTCTGGGACAGCTGGAAGACCATTCCAGGTTCCACTCAACCGATTAGCATTACGACGGTCAGCCAGCTCAGCGTCTGTGAGAGACAGAGACAAATCAAAATAAAAGGACAGAAAGAGAAAGGCATCAGTGGCTTTACACAAATCTTCCTCACACCTTCTTTAATTATATTTATGTCTCAGTGTAATGTGACATGTTGCCATCACATAAAAAAACCAAACATGCCACCATAGACAAAGGACCTTCATAAAAACATGCTGTAAACAAACCTGATAGATCAGGAACTGGGGGAGTAAATCTCTCCTGTGCATCAAAAAACTCATCCTCAGACTCTGAGACAGTCTCTTTAACAAAAAGAGCTGGTTTGGGGTTGGGTGAAGGTGTCAGGAATAGACACTCTTCGTCCTTAGAGAGGCGCTGCTCAGCCTGTCCTGCTTTGTGCCCAGGAATTGAACTTGTCCTTAATGGGACTTTGGGAGGGACCTTTTTCTTTCTTTTGATGGGCGATCTTTCAAAGGGTGTACTGTCAATCAGTCTCAAATCTCTTGAACTAGGGATCTTAGAAATTCGTCTGAGTTTCTCCACTCCCTGCTCTTCCTCCTCCTCATCATCATCGTCATCATCACTAGTAGCCTCAGGCGGGCTAGGGAGGAAATCAGCCTTGGAGAGCTCAGCAAAGCAAAGGCAAGAGTTGTCATTGCCACGGTAATTGAGGTTGGTGGGTCGCAGGGGTCCTTGGTGGCGTTTTGGCTCCAGGAGGTAGGGGTGGTGAACGTCCAAGCTTGGTAGATCCTCGCTTGTGCATGGTCCACGGAGTGCCTCCATACGAGATGGGGCTTTGGCTGCGGCACTGCTTTCCTCCAGCGCAGCACTCAAGGAGCCACTGGACAAGCTGGAGAAGCTGCTGGTGACCCGTGGGTCAGTGTGGTACCAGGTGGTCTCCAGGTTCATTTCTTCATCCATAATACTAAATTTACGCAGACCACTTCCTGACGCTCCTCCTTCCTCTTCACTCTCATTTTCCTTACCTTCTGTTGTCACTATTATCTTCACTTCCTGTTTGCCTTTGTTCTCCTCTCTCTCTTTTCTTTCTTCCTCTCTCCTCTTTTCTTCTTCCTCTCTCCTCCTTTCTTCCCAATCCTGACTTGCTGGGTCTGGGCATTTGTAATTCTGAGAATCCATTGGGTCATCCTCATCTGTTGAGTCATCTGAGTCACTACAGCAGCGGGACACATAACCTAATAACACCGGGAAAATACACAAACACCAGACAAGCATCGCAAAACAATTTGTTAGTACATTAGTAAAACACAATAAAGTTTAAATTATGATGGTATAAAATGTCTGGCTTTTCTATCCGTACCCATACTGGCTGGTGATATAGTACATCAACATGTGATGTGAAAAATGTCTATCAAAAGGCCAAAGCCAGAAAGTGATTATTTTAAGTGAAACAATTTTTGCTCACTTGATAGGGATTCATAGCACACGCCCTCTATTACGGCGAACTTCCCACACACACCTTCTTCAGCAGGAATCCGGTGCACCCTCACTTTTGGGCGCCCCAGACGGAAGACACTGACACTGGGATCCACCAGGAGTTTGCAGTAGCCTCCCAGCAAACACCCTAAGTCTTTGGCTGCCAGAGAGTCCATCAATAAGGCAAATGGCTGAGAGGGGGAGGGCATTGCAGAACATAAGGTAAAGTGGTAGTGATTAAAGCCAAAGGGTAAGGGAGAAAAGGTGATGGAGTGGGAGAAAGAGGGAGAGAGAGTCATCTTTGAGTACAGTGAATTAGCTTTATAGCTACCACACAACCCCTTAGGCTGTATACTGTTTGTGTATTGGAGAAAAAATGCCTGACCTATATTTACTCTAGCATGAGCTTTGGCGCAAATGTGGTGTGGTGAGCGAATATCCATTTTTCATATCTGTGTCAGTGTGTAAGTGCCTACACGTTTATGAATAATAGAGCCCAGTAGGCTATCTCTTTGACCATGTACATGAATCCAATGTCTTCCATACCTTCATGTCGTGCAGTGAGATGCGCAGTAGGCTGACTTTGTCAGACTCCGAGAGCAACTCAACTCGGCTGATGCTGCTGAATTCCACCAGTGTAGAGATCACGTTGAGCTTGTGGTTGATGACCTGACTCATCCCGTACTTGGCTCCCACCAGCAGGCTGACCAACACCTCCCTGTCCTGAAGCTGAGTGTAGGTGAGAATGAGAAGATACATCAGAATAGAATGAAATAAAATGAGTAGATTATGAGAGGAGGAGACAAGGAATAACAGGAAAAGGCCATAGATAAATGTGCTGAATAGTGACATGTGACAAAGGTCCAAGGTTGAAATTGAGTCATCTGAACTGGTTATACGATGTATGCTTTCATCAGGCTCCTACCATCATTGTAGCTGTATATGATCGTCCCCCATATGAAATGAGCTCTCCCAGCTGAGTGAGGTAGGCCAACCGAGCCTGAGTAGCAGATATTACCTACAATGCCACAGTGAACAGGGAAGAAGAGAGAAGAATAAGAGTGAGAGCAGGACAGGCAGACAAGGAGACAGAATGAAAGAAAATCAGGGGGAATGTCATGGTTGACTCACTGACCAAAACAATGCTCTCCACAGAGAAATATGCTCCACTTATTTTCCAGAAACATTATCCAAGCCCCAGACCTACTATTTCTTTTTTAATTACCCTCCCACCCACCATCTATCTTTCTCCCGACCTGCTGTCACTATACCACTTTAAACCTCAGGGAGATTAGCAGTCACTCTAAGAGTCGGCTAAAAAGTACCCTAAAGCCAAAACTGTCACTATCTATCTCTTTACGCCTCCCAGTGCTTCTTTCTACTCATCCATCAGTCTGTATCTACCTTCTGGCGTGGCTCCAGCAGGGACTGGATCTTTTTGAGGTGGTAGCTGATGGCTTTCCTCAGGTCCTTCTCCCTCATGTTGCTCAGCAGCGTGGGAGAGATGAAACTGTCAAGGCCAAACTCCTTCCTGTCATCACCACACACACAGAGGAATGAAAAGCACACTGATCGATAACAAGGAATGAGGAACCTCAATGCCTGCTAAAGTTGGAAGTGAACCTGAACTACAGGATCCCACATGCACTTTGCACTTGATTTAGTTTCCCCAAAACCAAGTAAATATTGGTGCAGCATTTGAAAGGTGGAGGGAGCCTGGGTCTCGAAATCACGGTGGAATTGTAGGACACGTAAGAAACATACAGTATGACATAGCTAACATTAGCCTTTTTGATGCATCATTGCAAACGCTGGCTAACAAGTACAGCCTCAATTTTGCTAAAACACCGAACTGTACTCTAATTGTGTCTTGTCTTGCTAGCCATTTGTCAGGTTACTACAGAAATTAAATACACATATGAATCTTTGAAGGTGAGGCTAACATTAGCTTTTCTGCATAGCTAGTTTAAGTGTGCACTTGTTGGAGAAGATGTGGACAGTGTTACATGCCAATATAAAATTTAGTAACACGGTAACATACATTGTTGTCTTATTTCTGAGGTAATCAGTAAGCCTACCGTAAGTAAGCTTGAAATTTGTACTTTCTAGTAAAACCAAAACTTTTTTTAAAAACCAAATACTGACTTCACTAAAAATAAAAAAAGCACATGGGGTTTTGTGGAGTAGACATATCTGCTGATGTTGTTTTTTCCCCACAGCTGCCACTAGATGTTACTAAACAGCCATATTTTAACTGACTGCCCCTTTAGTGTAACTGTAACCATGACTGCATCATCAGTTTAATTTGAGGTGAAAAAAGCTTGCGTCTGCGATACACAGAGTATTTATGACTGCAATGACATATAGAACCATATTAATCTATGTCCGGTGCGTCAGTGAGGTGGTCTTTTGGGAAATGTGTGTAATGTGTGTTTGTGCATTTATAGTGTGAAAGAGAGACAGAGACAGACAGAAAGAGGGAAAACTGAAAAACAGGAAATAGGACAAATACACACCCTTGTGCACATACACAAAACATTTTCCAATCACATTAATAGATTAGGCATTTAGCATGCACTCTTATCCCACACAAAGTATGATTGCAGCAGAACAAGCTCAAATCTCTAGATCACCAAAATTACACAAAACCTGTAACGAGTGCTGGAGTCAGGGCCATAGTGTCCTACCAGTGCAGTGTGACCCTAAAATGACGTGCACACACAAACACATATGACTCACATAATACACTTGATAGACGCCCTGGTCTGTCCACAACTATCTAGTCTCTCGTGCATGTGCAGGGCAGCGAGGCGGAGTGCAGTGTTACACTTCATCTCTACTGCAAAACGCTCCTGTAGCACGTCCCCAACACTCTGGAAACAGACACAATCACAGCATAATGCATACAGAGATTACAAATACACATGAACATTACAGTAAGCATACCAATGTACAACTGAAAAGCATCATATTTTTATATTTAAGTGTATAATACGCCAACATACATCATGTCAGACATTGCAAAATACACAGCTCATGAGCATCTTTATAATTAAACCAACACTGGGACACACAAACTGCCATTTATACAGCAAAAACAAACACAGCAGAAGAGCAATAAATCAACATGACATAAGTGGCACTCCACAATGCTTGTGCAACAAAACTATGCAAAGACAACCTGTGGCTTTGTGTATGCAGGAGATGACCAAGTTCTTCGTTAACTCACAAAATGTTCACAAGGTGATATAAGCCCACAGTAATACATCTTATTATATGAGATTAGGACAGTAAGAAACACAGGGAGCGACTGCATGTTAACGCCAAACATCTTCTCAACTTACAACTACATTTGGCAAGTTTTTTTTTTACCGTGCTGAACATTTAGACTTGGTTTCCACATGTAAGCAAGGAGAGAGGGGTCCAACTTCTGATTGAGGTTGAACAACACAAAGTCTCTAAGATGGACAGAGAAGGAGACAGATAGAAAGTAGTACTGCAGATGAGAGAATTAGCTCCTCTGACCTGCAAAAAGAGGTACTCAAAGGAAGAGGGGTCATCCTGCAGCAGGTCCGTGGGGTCTCTGGGGATGAAACACACCCTGAATAGACATCTGTAGTCATGGGAGTCTTTTTTCTGCACCACCTGGTGAAGACAAAAAAAAATAGAAGTATAAAGATGTACGCAAGCTCTAAAAGTAAGGGTAACAACACTGCTTAGCTGACTTGCACCCTCTTGTCAGTAGGTCTGACACTGTTATGCTTGAAAGTTACATTAAAGTAAAGCAAAATACATATATTGTAAACAGCCATCTACAGCTACTGTATGTTTGTGTGTGGATTTGTGCATCCATTGTTTCCTTCACCTTCTGTATGAGCTCGTCTTCGTGCAGCAGCAGCAGTTTGGTGATGCTGTACTGTTGCTCTAGCACCAGGGCAAAGTACTCGATGGCCCGGATGGACAGTTTATCCTTCAGAGTCAGAACAATGTCCTGGAATGGTGAAAAACCAACAGTTCAGACCCCCTTAGACAAACATGCTTCATCCCAGTCTGCTGATGGCAGACGGTCAAATCTGATTTTCCTCTCAGTTTCCCCTTGGCTGGGAATACAAATACAAAATCTGCTGTAACAATAATAATGTGCTCATCAAGACATGGACCTACTGGCGGTGACTTACTGACCCAATGATCTACCCCCTATCTCATTACGATGATTGTATACAATACTTCTCTCAGTCTGCACATGCCCAACTGGACTTAGAGGTGATATCTAGAGTTACTCGCTAAATCCAGCTCTGACCAACAAGCGATTCTCACTGCAACAAGGATCTGAATCACTGCACACTCTTCTCCGCACTTTTAAATGTTTCATAACTTCCTCCTCCAGAAACAATATTTTTTTGTATCATTCCACCATTAAGAGCAGCTAAGAATAGCCTACCCCCACTCCAACACCCTTGGGGCAATCACACCATAACTTGAGGTGTTCTTACAGTAATTGCAAAATACACCCACTTGTTTCTAGGAAGCTTTTCACGACTACATCCACTGTTTGGTCTCATAATGCTTATGAGAAACTGAGGGGACGGATCTTCTGAGGACTATAATGTAGGCAGCACATCCGATATGGTCAAATTTAGCTATTGACATTAAATAAAACAGAAGTAACACAATTTTTCTATCTATCTATCTATGCTCTTTTAATTTTTATTTTGTGACTGATAGTTGCTTAATGCTATTGTTATAATAAGATAGGTATATTCAGCGTATTCAGCTGGGTATAGGTTTTGTCATATTAATGAACGTATAGCAAGTTTCTTCTCATTGGCTTTCATAGAGCACACAGGTATCGACAAACATGTCCGCCGCCCAAGAATGATGCTGCCACCTCTTGGACCAACCAGTAACAAGATGCATCATCCAATTACCCATCTTCCATTCAAGATTAATCAAAAGTGACCCAGTCCAAACTGTCTTATAATAATAATAATCTCTTCTTAGATTCTGTTTAATGCATACCTTGACAGTGGTGGTGTTGTCAAACTTGAAGGCCTTGGTCTGTCCGTTCTCTAAATAGACTTTTAGGACATTGGGCAGGAAGAGAAGAGAGTTTCCCTGATGGAGAGAAGTGAGAGATATCATTGTGGTTAGACAGGAATCGATATCAAGCAAGGACGGATAAAATAGGAAAAGGCTGCATGGGAGCTTAGAAAATAAGACCAAATAAAGACTGATCAAATGTGTGTGAGACTCAGAAATGAGAGTCATTCATCTGTGGCCTTCATACAGGTGTCAAATAAGATTTTCCCACCTGAGTGTGCCCGTTGACCACCACCTCCTCTGCAAAGCGCACTTTAACTGGATTATTCCTCAGACGAGCTCTCTTCTCTGCCGACATGATGGATGATTTGGGATTCTGCGAAACAAATACACGCACCAGGCCCATTATGCGAGGGCTGGACTAAGACGCACACACTTTGTCGAGCTCAAACCAGTGCAATGACACAATCAATTCTGACAACAACAAACGGCCACAGCCGACACACACACGTTTACATTTGCACATCACAGTCTAAAAGCAATGTGAAGGCAGTTAATCCTGTCAGAAGATGCGAGCTTACGGTCACATGCTTGGAAACACTCAGAGAGCTTAAGTTTAAATGAAGGATGGTGTAAAGACTCTTTCTGAATGTGTGTGTGTGTTTGAGTTGAGGGGGCGTCATCAATGTCTTCTTTGTACTCACTGTCATGTGTCGCAGGATAGTCACCGTGATACAATCCTCCAAGTCCCTGGGCGGAGAAAAAATACGCACACACACAAAAAAACACCAAAAAAAACCCCACACATGCATACAAGAGAGTTCATTATCTTTCTGTCCAGCTGTCAAGTAAGCACTGACCTTTGCCCTTAACTTGCTAAGCCTTTCTCACACACACACACACACACACACACACCCTCATACATGAATCATCATCACACACTCTCAGAAATACACTCCAGCAAACGACTATGACAGCATATTTAGTCACTGGATGGACCGGGCACACTGGTAGTATGAAGCTGGTCCCAGTAGCTGAACTGGTTTCTCATCATATATATCTGACATGTAAGTTAATAATATCTGCCTGTTCTTAATAGGAGTCAACAGTTTTAGGCTATGTTGCCATGCAGCTTTGCAGATAAATATTCATCTTAAAATAAACAATAAACCAAAATTAAGAATCCTAATTGATTAATGTATTTCTTTTGTCTTGTAGAGCTGTCATGTCACAGTCTTAGCTGCATAATTGCACCGTTTTTAGATATTTATTGCTGATTTTCTCTGTTTTGTTTTGTTTGAAAATGCAATATAACAATGTAGCTAATGTGAATGTTGCCTTGTTTTTCATGTGGTGAAATGCTATTAAAAGCTTTGCGTGGCCCTTCCTTATGGCACCCCAGGGCCAAGCCAAGGACACCCACTATGTGAACCACTGAGATGGATCAATACAGTAGATAGATCCATAGACAGACAGAAAAGTATCTCTGCAGTTCTTCTCACCTTAAGATGTTTTCCACCTGCTCGTCGCTTGAATCCTCCAGCATTGTATCATTAATCTGCAGCACGTGGTCCCCTGGGAACAGTATCCCATCTGCAGGACTCCCTACACACACACACACACACACACACAAACAATGAAAAGAGTGAGCGCTTGCATAAAACAAAAATGCAGCTGCACACGTGGGCTTGCACTTTCAGTTCAGATAAAGGGAGATGTACACAGAGATGCAGTCACACACACACACACACACACAGAATGACACATATGGTTATTCAACATGGCTGACTCAACAGTGTTCAGCTAAGCTCTCCAGGATGTGATGGGTTACAGTTATTCTGGGTCTCATCCAGCTCGGCTCCGCTCTGCTTTCTCTAGTTATTTATACTCATTTGTCTTCAGGCAAGAGAGCATGACTGAGGCACAGCAGTTTCAGCTTACTCTAACACACACACACACACACACACACACATAAACATACTAAGTGTATGTATGCATAAACACATACGCCCATGCACACATATTTTCACACACCTCGTCTGCCTGGCAAAGCCCCGTCTGTCCCTGATTGTTGACCCACTGACGGTATCCCACACTGCTTTGCAAGCTTACACACACACACACACACACACACAGGCTACACTTGCACACATTCTCTCTCTCTTGCCAGACAAGCCAAACTCCCCCGCCCCACCCCCATCAAGCTTTCATGTCAGCTCTGCCAATATCCTGATCTTTGCGGTTTTTCAAGTTCCCTCCCTCCTTCCTCTTGCTTTTTCTATCCTTCTTCCTCATCCACTACTTTCCTCTCACGTTCACCTCCACACCACCAGGACCTTGCTGACTCCTCCCACACCCAAAGGCGTCACCCATCCTCCCTCCCTGCTCTCTGCACACTTTCACACTCTATTTTGCTCTCTTTGGCCATATTTGCACTTTGGTCGTCATCTATTCCCTGCTGGGTCTTCCTGCTGGTATCTTCTGTCTATTAAATCTTGTCTTCTGTCATCACTTTTCTCTCTCGCTTTCTCACTCTCTCTCTTTTTGACAGCAGATAGCAATTACAGAGCTGGTGGCAGGGTGGGACCCTCCACAGGGCATTTATCAGCTTATTTTACACGATAGATAGAAGTAATGGATCAGCATCTCTCTCTCTCTCTCTCTCTCTCTCTCTCTCCTATCAAAGTTGCGTAAATGAAAAGTGATTGAATTTAAAAAGGATGAGCAGGTGGCTCTGTTGTCTCTGTGGCTTCTCTGGCACCGTGCCTTGCAGTTTGAATGCCAGGAGAGAGTCAATCTGTGTGTGTGTGTGTGTGTGTGTGAGAGGGAGAGAGAGAGAGAGAGAGAGAGAAAATCTGTCTTGCTGCAGGCGGTGCACAGTTGCATAAAGCAGGTGGCCATTTGGAGAGAAAGCAGGAAAACAACGTGCACTCGTCCACACGGACAAACATGTCGCAGACAAACACACCACCACACCCCCCATGTACCTGGGACGACGTCCCTGACCAGCAGGGGTGCGTTTGTGGTGAGGGTGAAACCATGTCCAGTGCTGCTGTCCAGGACCGGGTCCCTGGTGATCTGCAGCGTCAGCTTGGCCTGGAAGTTCTGATTGGACAGACTGTTGGAGCGCTGCGACCTCCCATCGCCTAGCAACCGCTCTCTGAGGAGGTCAAACAGGGTCACAGGTTACCTGACTGAAGAATACAACACTGTGGTCCTCAAGAGATAAATTCAGGCAGATCAAGACAGTTCACTGCTGGATCCCTGTACGCTGTCAACTTTCATCATCTTTGTACGGAAAATCTTTTTTTTTTTTTTTTACAAATCATTACCTTCTTTATGCCTGACTATTAAAATGTAGTGAAAGTTGTGTTGCCGTGAAAATTCAACTTTTTTTCCCACCTTAGTTCTAAACTATTACAGATAGATAATTTCACACAAGAACAATCTTTACTGATGGTTTTTAAAGAGACTGTAGGGCTGCAAATAATGATTTTCATCATCGATTAGTTGGTTAGTTAGTTAGGAGTTAGTGAGTTTATTTTCTCAGTTAATCGACTGGTCATTCTGTCTGTAAAATCAGAATATTGTCACATATTAAATAGCTCATTTTGCTCAAACAATAGTCCAAAACTCAAAGAGATTAATTGATTACCAAAATAGTTGGCAATTAATTTTTGGTCTATTGACTAATCAATCCACTAATATTATAAACATAAAACAACAAGAAAGAGATGAGCCAGAGGACAGAGGTCTCATTCCTATAAACTGCTACACATCATCAGATCAAACGCACCCTGGGAATCGACAGTATCTGTACATGTTGTGTTTAAATCTAACAGTGACATCTTCTCCCTGAGGACCGCTGTCCTGGTCAACTGGTTGTGACATTATGAGACTCGAATGAGTTTACTGGGCTTCCTCTGCACCGCCTCCTCTGCTGAGAATGCGAAACCACTCAGCGGACAACAAGGGAATGAAGGGCTCTTGAAAGCATATTTGTGGTTCACTGTTGGGTGTGTTTGTGTGTGAGAGAGGGACTGTCAGGTTTTGAATATGTACTCAACTATGTGTTATGCGTCTGAATGTGTGGGTGTGGGGAGTGTGTGTGTGTTCATACTAGGTTAAGAAATCAACTTTATTCTTTCTCAATTTTTACTCCTTTTTTTTTTAACATTTTCTTCTGGTTTTAGTTTTGTTTTTCTTTATGTTAGAGCCATTTCTATTTAACAATGAAATAGCACATTTCCTCAGCTAAAAACACAATATTGTTACAGCTAAACTTTTTATTTTAAATGATATATACCACACACCCCACACTTCTTCCCCACTACAGGATCTGGCAGCAGGCCTAGAAGTGGATGATGCTGTTTTCTCCACTCTCTGTCCCAAACTTGTTTAGTTTTTTTTACTATATAAGTTGTTTTATTTGATATTGACGCAGTGGTTTGTGTGGGCTTTTTCTGCTGCTGTTGGCTTTGTGGTGCCAAAATGTTCTGCTGCATACTCAGAGTGTGCAGTAGCCATTTTCTCACTCAGAACTCACTGGTCATAAGCTACCTTGAACAGCTGACGTGACCCATGAGGTGTCAGTATTCATGTATGAATATTCAACAATTCACTGACTAATTGTGAATAAAGTGGGAGGCAAAAATTGGAGCAACAATTTTTCATCCCAACTTTTTACTTTTATAAACATTTCCCAAACTTTGAAGAGGATCTTTGCCCTGACCTCTGACCCTTGCTCATTCCGTACCTGCTGAGCGACTCCCGGGTGCGACGTATTATTGTTCCCACCACCTGCTGCACCCGACTGGCCCTCCGAGCTGGAGACCTGCTCCTACATCGCTCCTTCTCCTCCATTTATCTGAAGAGACAGAGAGAGAGAAGGATATGAGTTACAGACATAATCCCGACAAGCGAAACACACAGAGAGAGAAAAGGAGACGTGGAAAGAAGATGAAAGGATTTGGAGGGAGAAAATAACTTAGAAGCTGTTTAGAGTTCAGCTCTGTATTGTTGAACTGTGCATTCAGCGGCAGAATTGTGCTCCAGCTAAATTTGCATCTCGTCTGCTCTGTTTTTATATTCAGAGCATGTAGCCTGCCTTGAATAAGATGAATAATCAGACATGTGAACAGAGAGCAAGAAAGGCTGAGAGGGAAAAGGAGAGGGGTGGAGGGAGGGCAGCGTGAACAACAACACATGTCCCACACATTTGCCTAAATGACCCGATTCTCAACAACAACTGCACCCTCACGAAATTACAGGATTCACAAAGAGTTCAACATAAATATGCTACAATCTGCATGTTCACTACAACTCTGCCGCTGTGCACTTTCTGCATAGCCTGCCCTTTAAACAGGGGAGTGTTCGGGACATAATGAAGGATGGAGGGCCCAGTCGAACCCCAGGGAGGCAAAGCTGGTCAGCATTGAATCCTGACCAAATCTCTAGACTTACGACTCCCCTCAACTGTGTTTTGTTTCTGTCAGCCAATCAATACGCTGGCATTGAGCTTGCAGAACCTCTGATAATTCCCTGACAGGGTTTATCATCTTTTGCTGAAAATATACTCTACAAGGGGTGATGTATTATACATGTTCATGTTTCTTCTGTTAGATATAACAGCAACAAAGATTTTAGAGGGCAGCGATGTGTTGCAGATTTCTGATTATTTGAAGTAGCTGTATTATTTGTTTGACCCCGTGAGGCAGAGAAAAGGGAGGGAAGCTTTGGCAGGGATGGGAAGAGTGGCGACCCAGACCTGATCAATACGGCTAACGATGATGAATGTATACCTTGGCCTCGGCAGCCAGCTGCGGAGAGCTTAGTTTGATCAGCTCTCTGAAATATGGAGAAAACTTCTGCAAGTCAAGACTTATGTGAAGATCTTAAAAGAAGCACAACAGGCCATCTGCCACACTTGTATGGGGCATATGGTGTTGTCCAATAAATGAGGAGGGTAAAGTCATTACAGCGCAATTACCTCACTGTACTTTAAGTTCTGAGTTATGGGGAAACAATACACACTGCATTGCAATCGATAGAGGATGTTAATCAGTGCTGCTGTGAGTAAAGTTGTATTCATGAGAGAGAATACACAATTAATTTCTTTTTATTAAAACAATCAGCAGCCAAAACAGCAGGATTTCAGCTTGTCTCTGTTTAAGTGATCGCTGGCTGTAGGCCAGTGACAACTAGCATCCCTCAGTAGTAGTAAAGCATGCAGTGTGGGTCTGTCTTTTAAGAGGATTAGAGGCCCTCATTCTGCACGGGCCCACGCTGGTCAGGGTGTCACTTTAGCACATCCCAATGATCCGGATTGACGTGGATGAGGAGGGATGAGTGAGGCTAGGTAGCTGACAGCTGCACATGAGGAACCAAGCGTGATTATTGACACATCCGCCCATTGAGAGAAGCAGAAACGGACACGCCAACCAGAGTCATATAGATCATGAAACACGTTTGGACTGCTAAGAGAGACTTCCTTGCATTGTGTTGAGTGCAGCAGACCTGCAGGTGTATGGGTGTGCATGTGTGTGTTGTATGTGCTGTAGTGCTGCAATCAGTGCTGAGTCAGGTGGCAATTTTTTGCTGTCATTCTCCTTCTTTCTCCATTCTGCCTTTTATTTTCTCCTCCCTCTCTCTCCCTCTCTCTCTCTCTCTCTCTCACCCTCACTGTCCTTGCCGAGTCAGATAGTCGTCTCCGATGACAGTCTCTCTGGGCAGCAGCAGCCAGCCATTTTTCTATACATGCACATCCTTAGCACTTGATCAAGGGGTTTACTATCCTCTCTCTTTATAGTACAATAGCAGCCCACCTTTATAACTTTACTAAAGTAGATAGTTAAGCAGCTGCAAGGGCAAACATGCAGAGTGTGAACTAGTGTACGGTTCAACCCTTGAAATGCTTACATAGTTTAACTAATAAACATTCTACCTAAAAATAAGGTATTTCACATTAATCACATGTGGTAAGCTTCGGTCTGTCCTCAGGATACCAACACTTTCATGAGCTCCAATCTTGTCCACGTCATATTTTAAGAAAGCAGCACAATGTCCCACATTTTAACTAAAGACTGCGAGAGCGTGACTCACCGTGATGTGGCTTGTCTCTTCAGGACTCCAGAACACAAATACCCTCTCGCCCTCTGAGACATCAGCTCCGCAGCCCCTCCAGGATTGGCTGAAAAGAGGTGGAGGGGGGTCCTTGTGATCATCAGGGCCAATCCCAGTCTGGTGCGGCCACCTGTGCAGAGCAGAGCAACACTATCAGGGAGACCTGTCAAATCCCATAAACAAGATGCATAACCACACGGCGAGTTTATAATTAGAACAAAGCGTGAAACGACAAGTTATCAAGTCTGATTAAGTTGAATCAGCTGTATCTGCCGTGGATTTTTAACCTATTTATAAGTATCAGAACTATATTCCAGTTGTTGATGTTTTCAAACTGAACACGCAAGTATGTCAAGCAAAGCAGATGTGAGTCCAAACCAGCTATGTGGTTGTGGTTTTCCAAGAGGCCCCTCCTCTGCTCCCCAAGGCTCTCTCTCTCTCTCTCTCTCTCTCTCTCTCTCTTTCTCTCTCTCTCGCAGCCTCAAAAGCACATGGCGATGTGGAGACGAGGCACTCCATCTCCATCTGGTTGTCTAAATTAAAATTTCATACCGCCCAGTTCAGTTAACAGTTCTTACTGGGCATGCTCTAAAAGCAAAGAGGACAGCCTGTGAATCCTGATGTGGTGGAGAGAGAAACGCTGCCAGGCAGACAGAGATCTTGCCAATAATAAAAGAGGACAAGTCTTTCATATGAACATCAGGGCAGATATGGCTGAAACTTGGTATGTTGTGAAAAGCCTGGCTGTTGAATTAAGAAAGAGACTGAATACACGTTCTTGATCTCCTCTCAGAAAACCGCATCATTTTGCACTTGAATGTTGATCTGTGAAGTAAACTCTCACTCTGCCGGAGCAGAAATCAAGGAATGGATAGTCCCATCTGTGCAGCTCTTCCATCAGGCCCTGCGTCCCGTGCACAGAGCTCTTTCACGAGGCCCATGTTGTCCAAGTGAAAAGCCAGCAGAAGACCTAGACCCACACAGACTGCAGGGCACATGAATAATGCATGGGGCTAATGCAGCTAGCTAGGCCTCCGACCGCCTCCTTCTGCCACTTTGCCAACACAGGCAACAAGAAGAGCGGAGCACAGAAGAAGAGAGACACACGGGAAAGACATATGGGGGTTGCAGGGGTGAGGAGAGGGGAGAGGGGAGAGGGGAGGGGGCTCTGAGGGGCTGAGGAAAGGGGAAGGGATACAGAGAAGAGAACTGGCCGAGGCAAAGAAAAGAGAAAAGACAGGATATTGGAGCGGGGAGGAAAGGGGGAGGGAATTTTAAAGAGGGTGAAGAGGGCAGCGGCAAAGAAACGAGAGAGCAAAGCTGCAGGAGAAGAAAAGAAAGAACAAAAGTATAGTGAGACGTAAAGGAGTCTGTCCACAAGGAGGAGCGGAGAAAAAAAGCTGATCAATGCAGCATTTCTCCACCAACTGCGAGCACACAAAGCCAGGCAGCAGACATTGATGTATGGTTGGCCGTTAAATAAACAAATAAATAAATAAAACAGCAGACCTGTAGCATTGTTACTATTTGTCATGCTGTTTTTATTTTTCCTCTTTTCCACTACTATGTGGTGTCTTAAATGAAGAGATTGTTCCCTCTTTCTAATGATGTGACAGCATTTTAATTTGATCCAAGACAGTAAAGCCTGTGTGTCTGCAAGCTGGTGATGAGTCTGCTCCTAATCTGGTTCTGAATCAATAGTAATCGTGAATCCTGTCCTCCACTGTCCTTAAGTCCCCAAGCTGCCCTCACACACACACACACACAGCTCATCAGCAGGCCTTGTAGCCTGTCTGGCCTTTCACTCATTCTCCCTTCTTCCCTCCTTTTACCTTCTCACCCCTCCACCAATCTTCACTGCACATGGAGAATATTTGTATAAAGTGCCGTTAGGAAATGAAGGCTGTCTCAATCCCTCTGTTTGGATGCGTGTGTCTCATTTCTCTGAGACAATGCCCCCCTCCTCTCTGCTCATTTTCCCACACAATGTCTCTCTGTCTCGGGCAAAACAGTCAGTTATTCAATCCTGTCGTCTGGTATGAGCACACATGCAGTTCATAGACATACTCCTCTCTCTCTCCTCAGGGGTTGAGAGGTGGCACTGAACTGGCAGTTTCTGTGCCGCCAGCTGAATAGAAAACAGCCCAATTAGCAGTGCTGGGCCAGACCGGGCCACGGCAGGTCACACCAACCTGGACAGGGCCTTGTGAAGTTTAGGACACGAGGTGGGAGACAAAATACCCAGATACAGCTGCTGTTGTGCTAAATAACATAATCCAAGCTAATGGATATGACAATCTGACTGACAGGAGGAATTTCTCAGTAATAAACTTAGCTGTCCGCACTAATAAATGAAGACTGGACTCAGCACTGGGGCACTCTGTTAATCCAGTTACAAGCACGCACCACATGTCACACACACACACACACACACATGCACACAACTCATAGGTCTTAATATGATAAGCAAGTGGAGCATTAAACAATTGGTAACCAGACTCCAGCAGAAGCCTTGCTGACTGATTGAACAGGAGCTTTTATTCAGAAAGGACCAGTTGGCTGCTATTGACATCTTGTTGAATCCAATCTGCCCCCCCCCCAAACAAAAACACACACACACACACACTCCCCTCCAGCCAAATACGACACACCGGACACCGCGGACTCAGCTGCACCACATGAGGCGCAGAGTAGCAGCAGCAGCAGGGGTTGCTTCAGCAACTCAACAATTCATTTTGGCTCACAGTTGCTGCCAACAAAGTTGGACGCAGAGCTCAGCGAACACTCAGTCCAACAGCAGCACACTTGTGTGACTTGAGGTGAGAGTGATTTTGGTTTATGTGAGGCAGCTGGATTGCTTCAGATTTCATGAATGCAAAGTTGTAAATGTGAGGAACAACTAGTACAGCAGACAAGAAATACTCCAAAGATTAATTTTCGTCTTGCAAAAGGCTGCGGACGAATTAAATACAGATGATGTGCTATGCTTTTAATTCAGGGGTTGACCCTCGTCAATTTACATAGAGGTTAATAGACAATGTATTGTACAGGCTTCAGAGGACAAATGTCTATATTTCAATTCCCATCTAAAATTTGAGAGACATAAAAATGGCGAGGAAGGTCACAAAAGCCAACTTAAATACATTTACACTCATCAGAGACTTGTACTGCTCTATGCTGCAAATAGTTTTATGCATTTTATGGTCTTATTATGTTTAAGTTATTGTGCAACTTAACATCGCAAGCAGCTTCTACAATAATCAATCAATTATAATTTTGGATAGGAAGCTGATAAAATCTCACCACTGCCGTGTTCTCAAGAAATTAAATATGTTCTGCTTTGATCACTTCATTAAATTTGCTAATATTAGACATATTGTTCCTAAATAACCAGGCTCCTCAGGTGCTCACAGACACGGAGTAATTTTGCGATAACTCAGTGTTATCTGATGACTGCTATCTGTACAGTGTCCTTTCATAAAATACCCTTTGGATACATGTTTGTTTCTGTTGATAGGATCAATATGTGGAACTCAAAATGGATCATGACTGAAGTAATTTAAAACTCGAGTTAAAACAGTTTTTTAAAGAGGGATCAGTCATGTAGTCATGAAGGATCAGGTGCTTTTCATTAAGTTGCTTTATGTTATTTTTAGCCATACTAGCAGCGTTGCTGTATGGATGGCATGGGCTGTCCATCGTTCCATCACTTTGGTCCAGACTGAAATGTCTCAACAACTATTGGACAAGATTGCCATGAAGTTAGTTAGTTAGTTAGTTAGTTAGTTAGTTAGTTAGTTAGTTAGTTTATTATCCTTTTAGAAATTCCTTTTGTGTCTGTGGCAAGTGTCAGACAAATACAACAACAAAAGACATTAAATAGTGTCAGACCTCTAGCAACACCAGCAGGTTAAGATTTGTGGTTTTAGTGAGATGTCTCAACAACTATTGGATGGATTGCAATGAAATTTATCAGGGCAAAACTTCAGTTTGTCCAATACTTTGGTTTATGACTAAATACCTGTAGAACTAATGACATTCCCATCAGCCTCAGCTGTACTTTACATTTACTGCTAATTAGCAAATTAAAATTAAAATTAACGCTAAACTAAGATGATGAAACAGGTAAACATTAACTGCTAAACATCAGCATGTTAGCATTGTCATTGTGAGCATGTTAGCATGCTGATTTTTAGCATTAACTCAAAGCACTGCTGTGCCTGAGTGCAGCCTCACAGAGCTGCTAGCATGGCTGTAGACTCTTAGTCTTGTTATTTTATAATTGCTTGTGTTTTGTATTGTCCTGGTATAAAGGGCCATATAGGGACGAGTGCTGTTAACAAGCTTAGGCTTTATACTGTAGTATATGGCACTGGTCCATGGTTGTCCCTGCTAAAATTAAACATTAAAACACATCAATCTTGCACTTAAGTCCACCAAAAAAAAAATGGAAAAAAACAGTAATGTCCTGTAATATTACAGTCAACTGTCAAACAGCAGCTTGGAGGCTTGTTTAACTCAGCTGATTGCCACTGTTGCTTGTTGTGTTTTGGTGGTTATTTCTTCTTCCAGACATAATCACATCTCCTGTTTTTCATTCAGCCTGTCAGCTCATTCCATTAGCATTATGAAGACAGGGCTCACCGTGCGCCGCTCATTTCATTTCCCCTTTCATCGGTGACCTGGCGAGGCTTGAGTTCCCCAGTGCACTATTAAATAATGGGTCTTCTGAAGATTAATAGTGCGCTGCATTGTGTTACAGATTTTTATCGATGGTTCTGATGGTTCCGGAGAGAAAGAGACAGAGACAGAGAGAGGAAGATCTTGATGTCTGAGGAAGGTCTTTGGATGTTAGAGGATGATAGATGTTACAAGTCTGGAAAGCTGTCTGCCTCACTTCTTCTGTTGCTGTCTGAGCCAATTTCCTTCAACTCAGTGATCCTTCAAAAACTGCACAATAGAGGTTTTATCTTTAAGTAAAAGTAATATGAGGGCCGCTAGTGCGCCAGCAGCTACAATAAACCTCTGGGCTCTGGAATAATACTTTCATACAGCTACAGTATGACTTTAATATATCATATCACAGCAAAGAATAGAAGAGCTGATGATTTACTTAGGCTTTATGATTTTCATACTCTTAATGTTTTACTTTATCTTTATAAATAAAGTTGGCCTACATTATGGCACCACTGCCAGTCAATTGTGCCGTCACCATGGAGCTGTCACATCAATGAGGTCACGTCTCCTTTTTCCTCTTCAGGATTAACACTGACCAGTTTGAGGGAAAAATACACATTTACAGTGTACCCCACCTCTGTTGCAATATCCTTCTATACTGTACATCCATCAATATATCCATCCATCCACAACCATTATAATACATCAATGTAACCCCTGACCCATGAAATAATAGAATTCACTTACTAAGAAAGACCAATATTGATTGATCAGCAGCATCCAGTAGCCATGAGGTGCAACAATATGAATTGCATTCCTGAACAGCTTCAACCATCGACTGATCTAATGATCATTTGGTCAAGGCATTGGGCTGCTGGAGCAGCAAACACCAGCCCAGCAACACAGTGTGCCCTGGAGACATGAAGCTAAGACTAAAGAGGAGTAGAGAGGGAGAGGATGGCTGGCTGGCTGCAGTAAGTGGGACAGAGGAGCAGTCAGCACGGCAGATCGAGGCTCATGCAGCCAGGCATCAAGTCTTTCCTGATGTGCAAGTTCTGCCCCGAGTGTTTCTCCTCTGGCAGAGTGACCTCGGAGCAGCAACTCCCATCACATGTTGTAGCAGTTGCATACATTCCTGAGTCACTGCACAATGCCTGCAGCAGTGGCAGAGCACAGCCACGCACAAACACTCTCTGCACAAACACTGAGCATCCACAGCTATTTCACATAGGCTGCACATCACAGGACCAAAATGGCATTCATTCATTAGGTGTGTGTATGTGCATGTGATCAGCTGTGGACCACAAGCGGCTGCATATGATGCTGTTAAAGAAATACTGAGTGATTAAGTTAAGTGACGTCTCTATGCACAGTGAATGCTGCGGTATAACACGTGTCTAAATGAAACCGCAATCAGCGGTCATATTAAATCATGTCATGCATTAAATTAAGGCCCCAGAACAGCAAAACGCATTGTTCCGGTCTAGTTGTGTTGCGCTTGTCATGCCTGGCACGGCACGGAAGAGCGCAGAGAAGAGGCTGCTGCTAGCCAAAGGATATGAGAAAAGAAAAAAAAAGGAGAGGCGACTGTCCCAGAGTGGCTGCACATCGCCTACGCCCATTCATAATGTGCGTGTTTTACTACCCAGACTCCTGGCATCCCACTGATCCGTCAGGATTTAGTCCGTTCATTTCCAATCTGTAGCCAGTGACGGTGATTTCACTGCGCACACGGCAGCATGGATCTCCACTATCACTGCATAAGACATGTGTTTGTGAATAGGCTACGTAGAGTGAATGCCATTCAGATGGTACAAAAGATATCACATTTTGAATGTAATTCTGTATAGTACCAATTTATGTTACCCAATAACCTTAATTTAGGTTGTGAGAATTAACTAACAACGTATCGACCGTTTCTCTCGCCCATAAATACTTCATAAATGCCCAATAATATTTATATTATTGCACTGACCATACACTAACTTTGATCAGTGGTCGCAGCCATGCCAGTCAAACCAGGAGGCTTAACAAAGAAAAAAAAGGTCAGTCTTTTGTTGCTTCCGTTATAATTGTAATCGGATTTAAATCTCTCCTCCGCCCCTCAAACAGGGACACGGGTATAGTCTACAGGCGTTGTGAAAACGACCATCGGTTAAATTATTCATTTCGATGTGATAATATCAGTCCAAATGGCAGGAATGGATGCAAGGTGCAGGCGCCTCCGTAGCCTATAGGCAGCCGGCCGCTCCTTCATCAGACAATAACACCGGGAAATACCGAGAAAACTCACCTCGTGGTCTGAGGAGGAGGCAGACGGACCGGGAGTCTGGGAGGGTTGTCCCCCAAAAAGATCAGTGATGCGGAGATTTTGGGGGCAAACGATATTTGTTTCTCAAAAATATCCGCGGCGTCCTCCCGGGCCGGATGATGATGGTGATGTGGTGTGTGGGGGGGTTTGGCTATATGCTGGATGCTGTCATCGTACTGGGACTGCTCTCTGCCTAATCCTCGGCCCTGAGCTCAGAAATAACCCACCCCCTCTCTCTCCTCCCTGCCTCCTCCGCTGTCTGCCCGGAGGACCCCCACCCCTCCTCCGCAAGGTCAGTTCAATCCACCGAGTTACATCCAACAATAATAATAATAATAATAATTGCAATCATCATATTTTATTATGCAACTTATGTTGAAAAAATATAAATATATATATTGATTGTTTGCTTTTATGATCCAGTTTTCCGGTTTTTGTTAGCCTACTCATTTCTAATATTTTGTAAATCATATACTGAATGCCACCTTGATAAACGTTGTTTTGACTTTAAATTGAAATAAGTCTACTTTATTAATTCTCTTAATTTATAAGGACTTTATCATTTTATTTCTGTCTGGTTTGTTGTGTGAAATAAATACAGCTCAAAGTGATTTACATATTGACAACTCAGATCACACCAGTTTATCACTTTGATTCAATGACCACCATAATTCCAAAAACAAATAGCACACAAGCAGCCGGCAAAGTGGGAAACTGCCCCAGGGGCCGCGAAGGCCCCATCTTCATTATGTGTCCGCTGGTTTGTGGTAATTTAATTAATTGTTTGGCAATCTGCACTATTAAATCACAACATCAGCTCAAATGATAAGGGCCTCAAAGCGGGTCCTGCATTACTGCCTGCTTTGTGAGGCCATGTGTCAAAATGTACCTATATGGTGCAAGCTCCTAAATTCATTTGTTTTAACCACTTGACCACAAACAGGGGGTCAATGGGAGCCTAAGGTCCCCCCTAGTGGATTAATCTGGACATGCACAAAAGCCAAAATAACAACAACAAAAAAATCAGGAAATTAAGTTTTCATTGTTTCTGTCCTCAACAATTAAATGTTTCCACCTGTAGACTTCTACTTATTAGCCTAGACTTTTTTAAAAGTGTTTTACCCCCTAACAGGACGTACACATGATTGTAGGCCTACAGCATAAAGAAAACCGATCATACAAGGCATACAACCAAAGACTATTCAAATATTTTGTTTTAAAATGAATAAAACAAAATAAATATGTACATTTGTGCCATATTCAACCAAACGAATAAGTTTTCACCAAGTTTCCTCATTGTGGTGCGACATTAAAATAGTTATTGACTGCTACATTTATGGTGCCACATTTTATTTTTGCTTTGCTTCTGGTGTCTTCACGCGGTTTGTCCCTCCGTGCGCGCCGTCGTTCCCCGTAACTTCCGTTGTTACGTATTTCCGCTTCAGATGATTTCATCCATGCTCCCGAAACGGTGAATCTTCAACACGAAAGGCATAGCGAAGAGCAAGACCCAGTAAAACCGCCGCTATAATGTTCAAACTGGAAGGACTGGGACCTAAAATGGATCCGGAGGAGATGAAGAAGAAAATGCGACAAGATGTCATCTCATCTTTACGAAACTTTCTTATTTACATCGCCCTTCTCAGAGCCAGTGAGTCACGTTACAGCATGACATTGACATTTGGCTAAATACTAGTGATACTGACCTGTTTAAGAGTGCTTCACTGGTATTTAGGACATTATTTGGTCGTGTGATAATCAATGTATACACTAAAGGAAACACGAGCATACCAAAATGTTTTTGTTGTTTAATGGCATACAATATATTTTAGAGTGTTATACAAGCATCACAACAACACTAGCCTTCTTGCCCTAATCCCAGAGAAACACTAATTGCACACACATAAAGCCCCAACTGGCACAACTGTAGTGAACTGTGACAGGCTGTGCTGCTAAATCTCTACTCATGGTCTTAACAGAAACTAATCATCTGTGTTTTCTGTGTTTACAGCCCCATATGTGTTAAAGAAGCTGGACAGCATATGAACAGAGCAGCTGGTCTCTTCTTCCGCCATCCACCGAGAGTTCACTGCATCAGAGACAGTATGGACCATCATCAGCACACAGCAAGTCCTGCTGAAGACGACCAGTGTCTGTCCATCACTGCACCTGAGGAAACACCTTGTTCTCATTTTTTTGTCTTGTAACCTTGTTGTTCATTTTTAGTCTGCCTTTCTTGTTCATCATATTGTGATCATTGTTAAATTCAAAGTTTGATAGTATGTCTGCCGTGCTCACCGTGTTTGTTATTACATAGCAGATCTTCTCAGTCCTGCACACATGGAAACTGTTAAACTGCATTGGACATTATACAGTTGTGCAACACAAATGTACACTGCAAGGCAAACACTTTTGAACATTTTCATTAATGAGTTTTAAATCTTAATGTAATAATGAAATCACTAAAAATAAAAATAGTGAACAAGAAAGGAATGGGAAGTGCCTAACTGTCTATGTTTAAACTTAATAACATCTGCAGCAGCAACAACTTAATGTATTTGTTTTTCACCCTTGTCTTGATGCTTATTTATAGTTTAGGTGACAGTGTTCAAAGATACAGCAAGGTTTATTTGTGTCTTTAATGTCAATTTCTCAGAGGAATAATAGTTTCTAGCTTTTCTCTGTCATTTACTTCAATGAAGGTGGGTTGGGGTACTAAGCACCTAAATCTTTGTATTTAAGGACCCATCATTTAGCAAGCTATCAGCTCAGAATGGGACCCATAATTAGTATGAGCACACCTTTTTAAAATCACATGACAATGTTAAGTCTAATATGTCATCTGCTACAGGTGCCTCATTAGAGCGATAAAGCCCAAGCCCATTGCCCATGAAAAATATATCCCCAACATCAAATCTTTTTATATTGGTTAATCAAAATTTTAACTGGTTGATATTTACCTTAAATGATAAAATATAGTAAAATACATTTGAGTTGCAGTAACCATTACAAGATGAAATTTAATGAGATTTAGGATTTAACCAAGTATGATAAATAAAAAAATAAAAAAAGTGTACCAAAATTGAACGTAGATGCACTTCCGGAAGATCACCACCTGGGGGCGGTGTTCTTTTATTCTGATGGTTGATAAGACTACCAAGTGATGGAGGCGTCCACAGCGGATGCTAAACCGGGCTGGTTGCTGGTGTGAAAGCTCTGAATCAGTAACATTAATAATGACCGTGAGAAAACCTGCATTATATTATATTTGAGTTGCGGCAGTAGGAGAGGAACAGCTGTGCAGATATCGGCGCTGTTCTCGGAGACAAAGCCTGAGACCGCGCCGCATCCTTCCGTGTTATTGTTGGACCAGGCCCGCCCATACTCCAGAGCATCTCTAGGAAACCCGGCTACAACAGACAATACATTACTCCTACACATCACACTGGAGGTAGGCCTCTGTGAAATGTCAGGGTCCAGTCAGCCTGATGCCGTTTTCAGCAGACGAGATGTGGATAACGAGAAGCTGGACTGTTTTTTTAACCTTTGTTGTGTTTTTGTGTTGCCAGTAGCACTACTGGATGCTAGAAAATAATACCTGTAATATTAAATAACAACACATTACACCGCCTATTATGGACTTTCCAGGTCATTTCCAGCATATTTTCAAGCAGCTCAACCACCAGCGCCTCCATGCTCAGCTGTGTGATTGTGTGGTGGTGGTTGGAGGCCAGAGCTTCCAGGCTCACCGCTCCATCCTGGCAGCATGCAGCTCCCACTTCAGGGCTCTTCTGAGCTCCAGCGACAGCAGTGATGAGGTTGGAGGACCAGGCGCTGACATAGGTGGAGGTGGAGGCCCCAGTGTGATGGAGCTAGATCCAGAGGTGGTGACCCCAGAGGCCTTCTCCACCCTGCTGGACATGATTTACACCTCCACCCTCTCTCTGGGGGCCTCCAATGTGATGGATGTGCTGTTGGCGGCGTCGCACCTGCACCTCAACACTGTGGTCAAGGCCTGCAAGCTCCACCTGTCCAGGAAAAACTTCCCTGCATCGCCGCCTAAAGGCTGGAGGTCAGTGCATCAGCAGCAGCAGTGTCCATCTTCCCAGGCAGAGAGGTCGTCCTTGCTTCAACAGGTCACATCCGTCACAGACGAAGACATTGAAGAGGAGGGAGTGGGACTGGAGGTTAGTCAGTCTGGTGGGGTTGAAGACCAGGAGGTGAGGAGGAAAGTCAGTGGCGAACAGAAGAGAAAGTCACAGGAGGACGGGTTTGGTGGCAGAAAGAGGTCCTGCAGGCTGCATGAGGAGTGTTCACCTCCTGTAACCAGGAGCACTGTCAGTATGGAGGAGGGAGGAGAGGAGCTGCTGTCCCCGGACTGCCTGAAGACGACCGGCGGACTCTGGGGGAGCCGAGGCGAGGAGGAGGAGGTGGAGGAGAAATATGAAGCAACCAAGGGAGAGTCGGAGGAGATCCAGCTGCCAAGCCAGTCGGACAGCAGCACAGGAGGTGTAGATGCGTGGGAGAAGGGTGGAGATACAGATGGAGACACTGTGGTCAAAGTAAAGGTGGGAGAAGAAGGGGAGGAAGAGGGAGAGGAGCCAAAGATGGCGATGATTGAGGTGAAAAAGGAAAACTTGAGTTCATACTCCCCAGATTTAGACACGGTACCAAACGATTCTCCTCCATCTCCACCACAAGACTGCACAGACAATTTGGATGCACAAATAAATGAGGAGAAAATGGCCATGGCCTGCCCAACAGAGGGAGATGTTAGCTCTTTACAGTCTCATCTATGCACAGATCTTCAAACCCATGCACAGAGAGACGCTGGAGATTTGGGTGAGGAGTCAGTAGACGGTGAAGGCCTGGACAGTCTGTCAGAACTGGCCTTTTCCTGCTTCCTCAATCCCAGTAGTGAAAGTGTAATGGGAGCTCTGGAAGAAGAAGACAGCCTAGCTAGCCTCACAGCTGCTGCTACTGCTGCTGCTACCGCTGCTGCCGCCAGTGATGCTGGTGAACCATGTCAAAACTCAGAAGAAGCAAACACCTCCTCTGCTCAGTCCTCTGATTCCTCCTCCTCACTTGTTTTTCCAGTAACATCCGTCCCCTTGCAGCAGCTTCTCCCGACTCAGGGCTCCGGTTTCAGCGACACACTCATCCTCCAGCCCACCCAGAACTCTTTAGCAGGGTTCCTGAGTGGCATCAGATCGAACCTTGGTCTGGAAACCTCCCTCCTCCGACCCTCCAGGGCCGGGAAAAGCTCAGGGGCAACAACCTTCCGTCGCATCGCCCCCAAAGTGCCGCCTGGGTCAGAAGCTGGCACGGATGATTCCTCTTCCTCTGCATCAGCGGGGGATGCTGCTGATCGGCCGCCTCTAACCAGAGCCTCAGAGGATGTTCTGTCCAAGTGCAAGAAAGCAGCTGCTGAAGACCACGTCCTGCTGGTGGAGGGGGAGAAGAAATACGCCTGCAAAATCTGCTGTAAGACCTTCATGAACCTGACTGACTGTAAGAAGCACATTCGCGTCCACACGGGAGAAAAGCCCTATCCCTGTCCAAAGTGTGGCAAACGCTTCAGCCAGTCCTCCCATCTGTATAAGCACTCGAAAAATACCTGCCTGAACTGGAAAGATGATCAATCATTCCCAGACACCCTGCTCTGACCCGCACCTAACTAACAAACAATTGTTGATTCGGCTTGAGACATAACTCCACACAATTCTTTGAAAAAATGCACTCTGTAAACTTCATTATTTATTACCCTGTACACTTCCCCAATCAATTTTTGATTTTATGTTCAAATTAAATCAGAGTCAATTAGCTTATGTAGTTCTTAAGTTTTTTATGTTCTCAACCATACTGTGACTGTTTTTATTATTCGTTGAAATGAAACAGATAAAACTGATGTGAACGCACTGAAATTATTCACAAAGAATAACTTGGGTTTTTTTTGACTACTGCGTTAAGAGTGATGAGAATAAATAATGCACTTACTTAATAATCTTTATTGATCTTAAATGTATTTTGAGCACGAGGAATTTCTACAAACACAGACACACACGCAGAGCATCACATTTAGACTAAGTCATTGGTTTTTATTCTTAAAAAAAAAAATCCCATTTCACACAAAACTGGAGTGTTGTACTGGTTTGTAGTACAGTAGACATGGAGCATTAACATCAGAATAAAGTGCAGACCAAGAAGCATAATGCTAATCTTTATGGCAAGTATTATTTAGAATGAGATAACCAACAATTCTGCAAATGAGAAAAGGTTTTTGCAGTACAATTTTTCACATAAGACTAAGCTTGTATGTGTGTTTTGATAAGAACGAAGGTTAAGGAGTGCTGCTAGTTTGTTCATTAGCCTCTTTTTCAAGAACTTGAATACAAGTCTGGACATTTTCTTCCTCAGAAATGCACATTGTATATTAAAAGTGCAATTAATTAGTAACTGTGACAGGATCAAATGAAACTATCAAGTTAACGCTGACATGATGTAAACATGTATCTAAGCATGATCTACATTAGTATTCTTTCTATTCTTTTCATCCCTTCTCCACTTTGATCTCACGTTGGAGACCAGTACTAGAGCAGTACATTACTATTATCTGTTATCCATGCAGATCCAGAGCTCAGTTTCAGGCGCTAGAAGGTGAGTTCACTGGGCATGTCTGTGCCCTGTAGCCCTCCCAGCAGGTTTTGAGCTGACAAAGCTGCCATGATGCCTCTTGTGGAGTAGGTGGCACTGCCGATGTGTGGCAACACCACTGCACAAGACAAGAGAGGACAGAAAATACCATTAAAAAAGAAAATCAAGGCAAAATTTTACATGTTTCTGAAATCAGGAGGCAAAGTGAGAAAAGAGGCAAAAAACAAACATGTCTACATGTTGCACATCCTGTCTGCTCACCACAGTTTTTAAGTGTAAGAAGTGGGTGGTTTGTTGGGAGTGGCTCAGGTGTTGTGACATCCAGTCCAGCAGCAGCTATCTGTCCACTGGTCAAAGCCTCGTACAGATCCTCCTGGTTCACCACAGCTCCCCTAAAACCAATAATTCACCACATCTTCATCCTTATGTATTTTAACAGCAAACATAGCTGGTGGCATGAATACATGACAACTGTCGACACCCATAAAAAAAGTACAGTGCAGAGTATGTTTCCAAACCAATGCTTTCCCCATAATGCACACCCAGGTTTGTGCTGCTTTGGAAGTCTACCTGCTTGAGTTGACGAAGACTGCTGTGTTTTTCATCTTGCTGAAGAAGGCCTTGTCGCACAGCCCCTGGGTTTCTGGCATCAGGGAGCAGGAAACAACTATGAAGTCGCTCTCAGACACAAGTGTGTCCAGGGGAACTGTTCAACAGAGAGGACAGGAGGAGGAACAAAAGGGGAAGAGAGGAAACAGATAATAAAATATGCAGACCTACAAACCAAAACCCCTTATTTTTATTATATAGTTTTATAATATTATTAGATTTTCACTTCTTCTGTCCTGTCCTTTATATCTCACTATGCTTTCAATCATTCCCCTTTCACTGTGTAAGTTTCTCTCCTTTTTCTTACCAAACTCTCCATTCACCTCAGCAGCGTGGGCCTTGGCTGTTCTCCCAGAGTATAACAGCCTCTTAACTCCAAAGGGCATAAGTCTCTGAGCAATGGCCATGCCTGAACACAAACACAACCAGTTATTCACCTACGAACAGGTCTTAAACTTCAATGGAAAAATAATATCACGTGATGCTAGTTAGATATCACAGGATCTAGTCATATATTATATCCTATGATAATGGACTTGCAGTGACAAAGCAAATAAAGCAATAACAGGAAGCCTTACCAATGCGTCCCAGTCCAATGATTCCTACTGTGCTGCCAGACAGACCATAACCACACAGCCAGAGAGGCTTCCACGAGCTCCAGCCACCACTGAGAGAGAAACAAAAAGACAGTACGACCATTGTGTGACTCAATTAAGGCAATTACTTGTGCTCTTGGTTAAAAAGTTACAGAAACACAATCTAAGTAGACACGTGTAGCTACATGTGACTGACTTTTTGACCTCCTCCACTCCCTCTGGTAATCTGCGAGCGGTGGCCAGCAGCAGAGCTACAGTCAGTTCTGCTGTGGCGTCAGTCAGGACATCTGGAGTGTATCCAACACGTATACCACTGTTGAAAACAAACAGCAATATAACTTAGAAGCCACCTGACACTTCATCCACTAGTCCAAGGTTGGTTTTGTTAAGTATAAGCTACAGTTTTTTGATGTCACCTACCGTTTTTTGATTTCGTCAAGAGCCATGTGGTCAAATCCCACAGACAGAGTGCTGATTACTTTCAGGTTTGGCCCTGGAATCAGAGACAGATCAGCTGAAAAACTACTACAGACTATCACAACTGTTTGATATGTTTTACTCAGAGCTGAACCAATTAGTGGATTGATTGATTTGTTGATCAACAAAAAAAATAATCAGCAACAATTTTGATTTTTTGATTTCATGCTCTCGTAGCTTAGAGGTTAAGATGTTGACCATAAATTATAACGTTCCCGATTGAATCTGACCAGGGACGTTTGATGCCTCTCTGTCTCTTAATTCCTCTTTACTACTATCTGCAATAAAAGCATAAAAATGCCCCAAAAATACTGAAATCTAAGTAAATTTATTGTGGCTTTTTTGATGCTGATCAACAGAAAAAGACCCTTTAATGTAAAGTGAAAACAGATCTCAATAAAACATGACTTCCAATGGTGGTGAATGCTTTTTACATGCTCTGTAAATATCTTTGCATTTTAGATGTAGATGTGAAGATGTCATCCAGGGCTCTGGAAAATTGTCATTTTCGATGGGCAAAAATCAATGTAATTTTTATGCTAGTTTTTAAAGCCTTGAGTTATTATTATTATTATGTACCCAGGACTACCTAGAAAGCAGTATTGAAACTGAATGGACCATATCCTGTTGAAACAAAGTAAAGAGATTGATTGATTGATCAGTACAGTGGCCCAGTTCTACACACGCAGATGATGAGTACCTGCAGCATCCAGAACCTCAGCATCAATCTTGTCTGACAGCAGACACAGAAGACCATGAGCACCCTGCACCCCTTTGAGGAGCTCTGCCCTCGAAACAGGTTCGTCAGAGTCCCACAGAGACACCTCACACCTGTTTCCATGGAGACAGAAAAGGACCAAATGCACGAGATGGCATGTCATTCAGGGATACAGGCTGATTTAGGCTGATTTCATCTAGGCTAGCAGAAGAAACTGACTGTAGTGGTGGATGTGTGTGACCCCGGGAGAGGACACACTCGCTGGACTTTAACATTTAAATCTCATAGCCTCTATTGGCTACAGAAGTGTGTAACATGAATCCAAGCAAATCTGATGACTGTGACTATGTCTTAACATATGGTTGAATCAAACTGAAAGGAAAAGACAGTCAGGGTACACTGTGAAGGACAGCCACGTAGTCTGCTGTTAGTTAATACATGGAGCCTATCCAGTGTCTAATAAACAGTTAGTTGACCGTTAAAATGTCTGCATACACTCCTGCCGCTGTCAGGATCTTCATCCCCTCTTGCGGGATGCGCCTCGTGACGAAAACCTTCATGAGTTTACCAACTGTCTGCATCCCACTTTAACGGTCGAAATGAAGTGAAGTCCTCTTCGGACAGAAGACCGTGTAACTTTTTGTGGAGGATGGACGTCTACACAATCTGTTCAGACAGGTACTTCCACGGTTTTAACCTTCAACGTCTGCTCCACTCACTGTGGAAAAAAACTACACTTCACACGCTCCTTCAGACATCAGGAAGTACTTCATTTCATAGTAGGCCTACTGCGCCTGCGTGGAGTTGTATCTATTTTAACCATATCGGGTATCTGGCTATCTTGTTGTACCATAGACTGTATGGGTTGTACCATCTTCGTCTCTGATTGACGTCTTTTCTTGACATTCCTATACCAATCAGATCTAATTTAATGTCAAAGATAAAATTAAAAACTGAGTCTTGTCTGTTGTCTTGTTGGTCAGGATGTCACTCGTTAAAATAGTTAAAGTAAATCAATCATCAGTCTGTTAACACTTGGCTCTGTGCCGTTCAGCAGCTTTCTTTATTCATTTATTTGGGAGCAACTTGTGATTCTCCCAAAGCATCTCATCCTAGTAAGGGCATGTTTACATTTCTCCACTGATTTCGCTTCCTGGGATTGTGTAAAAAAGGAATGGACAATGTCTATATCTATGGTCATAACACTGACACTTAACCATAGGACTCATAGGATTTTCAAAACTAATAAATACTACAGAAATTAAGTTTTTTTTTTGTAAGTCACAAAGGTAAACACATCATTTACGAGAATTTGAATGCAGCAGCCAGCATTGATGAAAAGGAATAATAATACGTTTTGAGGTTCAGTACTTGCACTTTACTTGAGTATTTACATTGATAGGATACTTTATTGTACTCCACTACATTTCAGAGGGAAATATTCATGGTGGAATAAATGCTCAGATTTTGTACTTTTTATTTTAGATTTTGTATTAAGTAGGCCTAATACCACAGTGTAGAAATGCTCTGTTACAAGTAAAGGTCTTGCATTCAAAATGTTACTGAAGTAAAATAAACTATACTTAAAGTACCAAAGTAAATGTAATCATTTTACAGAATTGCCCATTTCAAAGTAATGTATATGATAGCCTATTATTGCATTTAATATTGCAGCTGAAATTTATCAAATACATGTAGGGAAGTAAAAAGTACAATATGTCCCTCTGAATTGTAGTGGAGTAGAGGTATAAAGTAGCATAAAATGGAAATACTCAAGTAAAGTAGCCTACAAATACCTCAAAAAATTGTACTTATTACTTAATACAGAACTAGAGTAAATGTACACTTACTTTCCACCACTGGAAATATTGTAGCCTATATTTTACTCCACTACATTTATTTGACATCTACACTTAGAAACTTGATAGATTAAGATTTTACATACTAAAAATATAAATAAAATTAGATCCACTTTGACCAGCTACTGTACATCTTTAAAATGCTGCTCACACAACAATTCATCAGTAATAATTATAATCAAATATAATAAAATATACCACTGACATTGGCCATTTTGCTGCATAAGTACATTTATTGTTGTAATACTCATGTAATTTGACTTAAGTAAGAGTATTTTAACATTATAGTATTGCTACTTTTACTTATGTAAATTGTCTGAATACTCCTTCCACCACTGGCAGCCAGCCTGAAATAAGAAAACAAGAAATTTCTTGTTTTCAATTTGTTTATTTATCACCCAAGACCTGTATTTCTTGGCAGTAGCTTTTTGTATGGCCTCTATGGGTAGACGTCATGGTCGACGTGCCTCAAAGTGTGCCTGCGTGTGACGTCATTGTCCTCTCCTGCGTTTCCCTCTCCTCTCCTGCTCGCGCTGCTTCAGTTCAGTGGGACAGCCGCTGCGCTGTACACGGCGGAGTCCTCACCCTCGAAAGAAAGCGCAAGAGGGCGGAATAAGGAGCACTTAGCACTTGAGGAACACGCGAGTAGCCTTTCAAAGCAGGAAATTAGAGTGCGGACACAGTCTGAAAAAGGTGAGAAAAAAATGTCTACTTTAGGGTTATTTTTATATACCTGTTATTGATGTTGTCGACTTTTGGATAAGGCAGCGGCTAACATTATCGCCAGCTGTTAGCTTGCTTGTTGTTTGTGGTCTGTTGCAGGAACGAACCGCGGTCTGTTTTTAGCTCAACAGCCAAGATCAAAGCACTTCGTTATGATTACTCACCTTTTAACAATACCAGGATATAAGTCGGTGTATTATCTGCATGCAACGAGCCGAAGCCACATCACATATTTGCTGTCATATAATGCAGGCGTTACCACACTATTCGTGTCATATTGATGGCCAGCAGTCCACAGCCTCAAGAAACCCGTATAGGAGGATTTTAGCACAGACATTTCTCTTCATTCCGGTATGTAATCTTTATATAGTTTATACTTGAGACGCATCTTTATATGCAAAACTGTACTTTATTTTTACAACAATCATTACACCCTATAATAAGCACGACAATGAACTAAATTATCAGTATTTATCTTATTTAATTTTTATGTTGTATAGTCTTTCTGTCTTTTCTATGTTTTTATTGCGTACACAATAAAATTGTGTGGCTCTAAAGGAATGCAGGTTTGTTCCTGTATATGAAAAGAACAATAAATTATACATTTAAGGGGAGATAAAATCGTCTATCACAGTACATGCCATTTATACCTGGGTATTGATATGTATTGTGAAAATATCATGACACTGTCTTGAAACTGAGTAACCCTTTATCGATTAAATATCCAGATAAAAATATCTGAGTTCTTTTAATCTAGGGAGGTGAATTACCAAAATATCAAGGCACTTCATCACACTGATCCTGTAAATCCAGTAATGTCGTAAAGCAATGGTGCCCTAGTGCAACCAGAGATATGACAAAACCTCTGCCGGTATATATCTCATGTTGTGTATCCTCATATTGCCCAACCCTACCTCTACTGGATTAAACAACTATGAAACTATTGGGAAAACTATTCCTTCCATTTCGTAGGACTCCCTACACCAGACAACTGGCGTCCTCAGACTCTTCTTTAGGAATCTCTCATATTAAGACTATTTATTGGATGTAATCAAACCCAAATATTCATGTGTCATTTCAGAAAAAAATACCAGTGTTCACCCCACCCACCGCACACTTTTGGCTGAGGAACCTGCACGGCCTGTCTGAGCCTGCCAGCAACAGCAGGTTTAGTGGCAACATACCTGTACTGAGCGATGGCTCTGTTGACGCTGCGTAGGCTCCCATCCATCGCCACCGCTCCAGTGAGTCCAGTCATCCCCGCGCCTTGTTATACACAAACAAATTGGGCATGTTGCATCATATGCTCAGATATGAAATTGATTACCTTTGTTTTATTCGGGACTATAAGAGCTGTTCATGCGGGACCCTCCAAGTTCTGCATCAAGAGCAGTTGTTCCTGAATGCGTCCCTTTGTGGATATACATTTGCTTGAATCATAACAAGGCTAAATTCTCACTGCCACTGTAGTTGTTTAATGCATACATATAATCATATTTAAACTGTATCATCAGCCTCTGTCTTTAACTTTGTCTCCAAAGCTTGGCTTTTCTTCCACTCACCTGACTGTGGGTCCAAGTCTTATTTTTTGCATATTTTGTCACATAATCTAATCACTCTACCTTCTTAACTTTTATTCTCTCCTTTTTTTTTTTCTTCTTCAAACCCTCATCGTTCCTCTCCTGGCTCCTGCCCACTCTTTAATTTCTTTTTTTCCCCCTTGACTCTGTCTGGACTTGTCAGTTGCGTAACAGGTAATGTTACTGTCTCAAGTTTCTTCTCTGTATATCCTTGTTACTACTGCTTCTTCTTCTCTCTCTCTATTGTTTCTTTCTCCCTCCCCTCTCTTGCATTATATTTCTCTTTAATTTCTTATCCTTTTATAATTTCACTGCCAATTTCTTTGTTTTTATTCCCCACCCCCCCTTAGTGCCATCTTCCCTGTGCTTACATATCACTCTTTGTATCTGTTTCCTCACTTCAGTCTTCCACTGCACCTTATCTGTGTTGCACGACATTTCACCCGAGAAATGACTGAAAATTTATTTCCGGCCGTTTGTGTCCACACTTTTCAACAGGAAAAAAACTCACACACACTGCCTCCAGTGCTCCCAGGGAGTTTGTTACAACTATTTTTCACAATTACAAACAGCAATATTATAGGCTGCTGGAATGTATCGCACCCTGTGATAAAAAAAATAGAATTAATCATCAATAAAACCAAAAACATTTGAGATAGCATAATGTAGGTTTGTGCACAAAAACTGAATCACACACAAACCCATTAGAGGCTAAATATGATCAGGCGTGTGATTTATCTTATTTTTTAAGGATGAGAGCTTCCAGAGAAGAGGGAGACTTCAGAAAAGGTAAGATGTACGCCACCAGTGTCGTCTTTGAATCGTCATCTAACAAAATGATTCCCAGTTGGTAGATTACAGAAGTATTATACTAATGGATCTCTGTTCATCTGTAGGGAGAGCTTTGCCCTCATGAAGGGGGCGGTCCTTCTCCTGGAAGATGGCGAGAGGGGGGACCTTGATGAGGACACTGATTCCACTCCAACTCCTGCTGTAAAGGAAGGCAGTGGAGCGTCAGACACACGGCACAGGCAGCTTCATGCCATGGTCGAACTGCTCAGACCGGAAGATACCATCAAGCTGGTAAGGCCTCATCATCTTGGAATCATCTTGAAATGAAGTCTTTTCACAATCTTACAATCTCCTAGCATTATGGGTACTTTTGGATGCATCGATCCGATACACAGGATCGGTATTGGTGCCGAACTTATTAAGTGGATTAGGTAGCTACACTGATGTGACCGATCCACATTAAATACAGTTTCTTTGTAAAAGTCATTTAAAATTCACCATTTCTGCTATCAGTTACATTTATTCAGTCACCACGACCACAGCATCCCTGGCCTCATGTTATCTTACATAAACATAAATATACTTTTTATATAAATAACAATTCCACGTAGTGAGATATACAGATTTTGGGAGAAAAAGAGCACTGGTATCAGCAGAAAATCTTGGATGGTGCATCCTGAACAAAACCCACATTTGAGAGCACTTCTGACTGTTGGAGTGATTCACTTCTTCTGTATTAGCACCAACCTGTGGTTCAGTCAGAGGGTAGCTGCATTTTTACATTCAGCAGAGACTGGGCAGTCACACACGAGGTTTAAACGTGATCGGTCCGAAAGTTTACCTGTGAATAAGATTAAACTTGATTTGATGCACCAGAGCAGGCACCCTAAATGCAAAACGTCTCACACACATCACACCCGATCAGTTTAATTGAATTTGTTTTTGATTGTGATTATTGTATGATTAATTGTGCAGATGTAGGTGGACAGTGTGCTGTGGCTGGGACACATCAGGGAGACAGTCATATTCTTTAAGTTGTTAAGGACAACATGACTGCAGGACATCAAAGTTAAATGTAGACATGTAAGCCGAATTCCCCATCAGTAGACTATACTGGTAGCTTTGCATGTTTCTGCCCATTACTGCAGAACAACATATTACTGATGCTTTCCACTGATTTTGAGATTGACCAGTAAGTTTTGCAGGCAGCTGCTGGATTCATTTCAGCTCCAAAATATGAAAACATTCTTGATATGGGTAATCCATCACGCTGAACGTTTAGTTAGGTTTATTTTGTCAGTTATGTTATTATTGCGTGATAACATAGCTGAAATCCAGAAGAACAAAAAGCAAACATGGAAATCATGCATTAAATCACTTATTGTTCAGTAGTCAGCTGTTAAAGTCATGGGTTTAAGAGCTTCCCACAAGGACGTGAACACACCACTTTACTATCAGCTGTATTACGAGGCATCAGTTGTGGAACTGACAAATAAAAAGACTAGTAATGGAGTACGCAGAAATATACTGAAACCAGAGGGCTGTGTGGATGGCAGAAAAACAAATCAATCTAAAACATAATGTTTGCTGTAGAACATGGTAATGTGAAATACACAAGATTTGGAGTTATGGGCTAAAACTTGTGAAAAGGTATGGTCCTTTAAGTGGACTACAGCCAGTATCTGTGTTTCTCTGTAAACACAACATTGACTTCCCTAATTTGCCTGGAAGGCCAAGGAAAATGTTTTGCACTGTGTGTAATCAGACAGGTTTATTTGGTGTAACTTCAGACTTCAGAGGAATACGTTACATGAATTTTACTCTGTCTCACTTCTGTCTCTCACATCCTCTTGTCTCCCTGCTGCTCTCGTCCTCTGCACTCTGTCACGCAGGCGGTGCAGTTGGAGTCCGTCAGCTCGGTCAGAGTCAGGTATCTGATCGTTGTCACCACCCTCAGCAACAAACAAGAGAGCATCCTACTGGGCATGGATTTCCCCAACGCAGACAGGTGTGTGTAACCAAGATGCCCGTGTGCTGTGTCACAAAGAGAACACAAGATAACATTTCCATTCAGTTAATCATTTCTGGTTTAGCTTTAAACTTCCTTCCTTGTCTTGTGTCTCTGTGCCCTCCCTGCCTCTTTGCAGTGATCGGTGCACCATCGGCCTGGTTCTGCCGGTATGGAGCGACACACAGGTGTACCTGGACGGAGACGGGTAAGAAACACTGAGGGTGAGGATTGAATTAAAAGTGTAAAAGCACAGGGAAGGAGCTTGTGAGGCTGCAGCACAGACGGTGCAGCCTGATATCTGGGATTCTGGCCAGAGATAATGTGAATGAGTAATGTCTCTATTTGTGGAGCTGAATCATTCTCCATAAATTACAACTGATCCTATCACTCACTCAGGCCCTTACATAAGCACAGAGATCATGTGTTTTTGCAATGAAATGGAAGTAAAGTATGGTTGGCTAAAAAGTCACTGAGAGTTTAGCTGCTGAAAGCTCTAGTAAATACTCCCTGATTGCATTGTGGTGCATCCAGGACCCCAAATGTCCACTCCAACTCACTTTTAGTGTACATTTTATTGGCATGGGCTGTTTTTGGCTCGTGGCCACTCATTACAGTGTTCTTTCTAAATGTGGCAACTCCTTAGCTGTCGATGCTCAGAGGACGATGTAGAGAAGGGCAAAGTGAAACTGAGAGTTGGCGGCTCTAAAAACAGTCGGGCTAACGTCATGACGGCTCTGCTGTCGACTGCTGTGTTTTAACTAATCAGCTGTCACATGCCGAGTGTGTCGTACAAGACGCTTTGATCGGCTGCCATGTCACACCAGCATGTTCACCCTCATCAGGCTGGATCACACCTCCAACTGTGCTAATTTCTCTCTCTCTCACATTTTCATTCTCCACTCTCTTCACAAGAACATCACTAATTTACACTGAATAACGGAATAATCTCTCTCTGTCTGAGCAATAATGCTTCTTAATAGTAGTCCTCATTTCTCCCTTCTCTTTATCTTCCTCTGATTGTAGCTCATGTTTCTGTCTTTTTTCCACAGTGGCTTTAGCGTGACCTCAGCTGAAGAGACCAGAATTTTTAAGCCTGTTTCCATGCAGACCATGTGGTGAGTGAAAATGCTGACACCCATGTGTTAATGTTACAACATCACTGTCCTTACTATAGCACCTGGCACATCGCTTCCTAAAGTACCTAATCAACAACTACATGACTTTCCCTCGCTCTAAATCTTGAGACTACTGCACTGTTATCCTCTGTAGATGTTTAGTGTCCTCAAATATACATTATCTTCTGTCCTCCCCTTCCCTGCTGCTGTAAGGTCAGTGCTGCAGGTGTTGCACGGCTGCTGTGAGCGGGCGGTCAAGGCAGTGGTGATCCCAGGCAATGGCCTGGAGTGGGCCCAGCAGTACCAAAAGCACATCGAGTCAAACCGCTTGTGCCTCAACGAGTGGGAGGCCATGAACGACCTGGAGTCGGTCCGCAGGGACAGTAATGGACAGAGGTGAGTAAAGTACAAGTACCTCAAAACTGTAGTATAGTACCTGAGTAAATATATTTAGTTACATTCCACCACTGCCCTCTGATTTAAATGTGGAAATAAGATGAAAGTTGTCATCCGTTGTTATTGCTAGTGCACACGTGTCAGCTTGTATTTAAGTGTCACTTTTTCTTATACGGGAAGCTCGGCAGACAGAATTTCCAACGAGGGGCTGATCAGAGAGCACCTGAGAGACATCATGAGGACTGAAGACCTGGACAACCTCACGTCTAAAATGGTAAGACGTATGGGCAGACATAAAAGAGGAAGTTGGCTTGAATAAAGTCAGAGAACTACTAGAGCATGGCTCAGGAAAGTGAAAGGTCAGAGAATGTAAAGAGAATATATGTATGCCTGTTTAATTGGATCTTGCCTTTGCTACTGTAGGTGCACTCTGCCCTGGAGACCAGGATAGGCTTCGACATGAGACCCTTTAAGGAGTACATTGACAACGAGATCCTGGTCGCCATGGCTCAGATGGACAAACCCTCCAAAATATTTGACTACCTTTACCTGGTGAGTGATTGCTCTGCTTCGAAGACAGTAATACACTTTATTTTTACCACCATGGTGAGACGCTTTCTTATGCTTGAGTCAATAAACTGACGGAAGTGTGCTTTCACAAGCATGTCGTCATGTGACTGTGACTTCCCCTTTGTGGGAGATCTGTGTTAACAGCGATAGGGAGGGCGACTCTGTAGGCCCTGTCCTTTTTGCACCCTCAACTGAACCTCTGTGTCTTCATCTGGTTTCAGGGCTCTGAGTGGAACGCAGCTAACTTTGAGGAGCTGCAGAAAAACAAGTCAGTGTTTTCATCTGCAACACTTTCTATAGCTCTGTGCATTGTTGTTGTTGTTGTCCATCTCTATTTTCCATGGTCTCATGACATGGGTGATACTCAGTTGTGCATTGTGTTTTTTCTGCTGAGTCACCACTGTGGCTCTTAGTTTGCATCTGTATGTATTTCAGTGTGGGCTATATTCTGAATGTGACGAGGGAGATTGACAACTTTTTCCCGGAGTCCTTCACTTACATGAACATCAGAGTGTACGATGTGGAAGCCACCGACCTGCTCCCTCACTGGACAGACACATACAACTTCATCAGCACTGCAAGGTAGTCCTGAAACCCCAAACACATCAAAAACACGTAAAATCTAAACTTGTGAAGAGGCATTGTGCAGTCTTTTGCAGATTAGTTATAGACATGCGCATTGCTATCACATTAAATGCTATGACATTAAAATCATACCAACATCAACATGTTTCATACACTTGTGACTGCTCCAATTGGCCTGAAGCTCAGTCAGGATCGGCGCGTTTGACACACTAAATCCCCTAATACTAAAAGATGATTTGTGCCTACAGTCCATAATGACATCCTGTAGTGTTGCACAGACCAGTGCAGATTTTCTACTATCCTTTAAAGCAAAAGTTCAACTTTTTGGGAAATACTCCTATTTGCTTTCTTGCTTAGAGTTAGATGAGAAGATTAATGCCACTCTCACATCTGTCCACCAAATATGAAGCTGGACACACAACATGGTTAGCTGAGCACAAAGACTGGAAGAGGAGGGAAACAGCTAGCCTAGCTCAGTCACTCTGACAGTGACAAAAATCTGCCTGTCAGCACCTCCAAAGCGCATATAGTGCTGGACTATTTCTTGGCTCTCAGCAGTTGCCAGGCAACCAGCGGCGACTCCAGGAAGTCACTGTGCATGGTGTAAAACAGTGTTTTTACACATTGGCTTGAACAAACAAACGTCATATTTAGCATACACACATGCGAGTGTTGTCAATCATCTAACTCTCTGCCAGAAAGTGAATAAGTGTATTTCTTAAATGTTGAGCTATTCCTTTATGTCATGTACTTTGTTCCTAGCTTTGCCTCACCACCAGTTTTGCAGTTTTGAGTTGTCGCACTGTGACTTATATTTCCATTCAGTTAAACTATGTGTGTGATATCTGCAAACTGCATTATCCAAACGGAAGCATAACAGAAAAATAGTGCTTCTGTATTTTTCAGTTGCATTTGGTGATCACCTCAACATGAATATTCCAGCAGTGTATCTCGTCACTTCCCACCACAGCAAAATCCCTAAACTGCTGAGTGAGCTTCTCTTGATCTCTGTGTATCGCAGGAAGAGTGGACAGGCAGTGTTGGTGCACTGTAAGATGGGCGTTTCTCGCTCTGCGTCCACGGTGATCGCCTACGCCATGAAGCAGCAGCACTGGCCACTGGATGTGGCGTTGGCCTACGTTAGGGATCGCCGGTCCATCGTCAAGCCCAACGAGGGCTTCATGAAGCAGCTCCAGACCTACAACGGCATCCTCAACGCAAGGTCAGGCCCGGTGTTAGGCCTAACACGCTGTCTCTGGCTTTTTAGTTATGTATGTGTGAGCTCATGTGGGGACTGTGCTGTGTGTTCCTTCATCATTCCAGCCAGCAGCGTCACAGCGCCCTCTGGAGGCGAAAGTCGAGAGACCAGAGGCAAAAGTCAGTACGCAAGGAGGAGGGAGGGGAGGAAGGAAAGCCAGAAGAGGAAGAGGAGGACTATGAGGGACCTGATGATGAGCTGTATGATTATGAGGATGCAGAGAGTCCAGATGAAAAAGATGATCCAGAGGTACTCACAGAGGTAATTAGTTACATCAATGATACGTTATTCGCATTTTAAACCCTGCAGATTTTTTTTTTTTATCTCAATGGCTTCAATCCTTTTATCTTCCCAAACACACCCAGGTGTTTGAAGAGCCCACCCCCCAGTCTGATACCAACCAGGGACCCGGGCAGACAGGACCACCAGGCGTCAATCCTGTTATCACAGTAAATGAACAAAACAAGGTGAGCAGACCGCCCGACCCAAGTTTACTCACACACACTGCATCTGAAGCTGTTTGATCTCACTCCTTCACTACATTTTTTTCTTTTTCTTTCTCTCTCTTATCCCAAGGTCGCCTCGAGTCTCAATCGCAGTGGCAGGATGAACCTCTTCTCCCTCATGCAGTCCATTAGTGAACAAGGCGACGTGGATGAAGGACAGGTAAAAGAAGCTGACTGCCAGTCTCTCTTTCACGGAAATGTAGAGGAGCCTGGCATTGAAATTAACTCTGGAAAGAGGTGTTAAATACTTGTACTAAAATATTTACGTAACTTTCATTCTGGTTGTTGTTTCTGTTGAGTCTTGTGATTCTGCTTATATTTCTACAAGCATATCCGTTTAGTTGGTACATTAAGTGCAAAAGTACAGCCTCACTTTAATTTTGATAGTTGTTTTTATTAAAAATCCCACTAGATGTCCTTTTTTTTGATTAAAACAGAGAATCTTTAATAATAATGCCAGAAAATGAAAGATACAGGAAACATGTATATTTCATAATTCCACATGTGGACTGGTTGTAATGTTACAGCTTTTGATGCCGTGATACACTTAGAATGAGCTGTTATCTATTCAGTTTTTTAGCTTCTTTTCCCTGATTTAAGGTTGAAAACCTGTCAACCTTTTAGTCCACTGCCATTGCTTATTAAATTTAGCTGCTCCTCTACTTCTTTGTTCTTTTCAAAGCTGCCTGGCAGTCCGAGGCGGTCTCCAGGGCAGCGGAGGTGCAGCCACAGGCGACAGGGTCTGATTCACCAGAGAGCATGTGAGGATGGTTCACCTGAACCACGAAGCCTGGCGGACGACGGTCAAAGCCAACCCTAAGGTGATCAAAGAGATGGAAGAGCATGGAGTTACAGGAGGGAGGGGGGCCTGTAAAGGAGGTAATAGATGGGGGAGGAAAAAGTCCTGAAGGAGACAATACCTGAACGCAAGTGTGGTCCGGTAATATGCCATGGTTTTTATACACTGATACACGCTGGCTTTATATTTTAGATAATGAAAGTTTTCATTTATGTTTAGCAGGTTTTTTATTGCATAATTATTATAACTGATGGTTAACTGTTGATAAAAGGATCTTGCTGCAGTATTGCTACACCAGTGAAAGCCAGGATATCTGATGGCTGAAGTGATTATCAGTGTATGTTGTTGTATTATTATGTTTTTTTAGTGTTTTTAGAACATATCTTACCACATACAGACGTTCCGGTCTCTCCCTCCACGTAGTGTCCTCCCTTGTTCCCTCTTCCCTTCTTCAGCTCTCACATCCAGAGACGATATCTATGCAATTACTGTTCTCTTTTACTTTCCTCTGTAAATACGAGGCTGTATGCTGCCAATCCAGAGTAGACGGTTTTAAATGTGTTTCATATTCTCTCTCATCATTAGTCTTCTTCACAAGACGTAACATTGTCAGCAGATGGGAGGATTTCACTGTGTCCAAGTGTCCACTGTTGTGCATCACGGACCAAGTCAGGGCCAGTTTTATGGCACATGCACGTTTGCCAAACAGTGTATTCCAATGTGCCAATTATTATATTTAATTGAAAATCGTTATCTTGTCAGAATGTTAAGAACCAACGTCACCCATTTTATTTTTATTCCCTCTATTTAAACACCAGGGCTGTATGAGTGCCTTCAACCTGAGAATGAAATACGACTGACTGGTGTTTGTAATGTTTTTACTACGACGTGGTGGCTGCATATTGTCTGTATCTTGTAAAGTTTCTCACTTGGTTTGATTGCTTTATAAATGTGACTTCCCAAGGTTTTGCATGTATGCATAATGCATATATATACAGTATATATGTATCGACACATAATTGCTGATGACCTGGGTGCATGTTTTTTCATACCAACACGTGAGAGCAAATTCTTCAGGGTTTTCTCATGTATTTATATTGACATTTAATGGATCGAGGTAAATTATTCAATTTACTGTTTTCAGACTTCTGATCACTAGATGCTGATGTGGAATATTATTTCATGCTGGTGTGACTTTTTATCCAGTGAACCCAAGCTAAAGCTTACTTCATTTAATCTGCATGCTGACCGTTAAAGAAAACATGCACTTTATAATCCCACAACACACACTGGTCCCACTGCCTGAGCCAACGTCACGCTGTATTATCGTTAAAATCCACACCTCTAAGCCTTGTTGTGTTAAGCTCTCCACTGTCTGCACCTCTCTCTTGTTTACAACAATCACTATGAGTGAAAAATAAATGATTATACAAACCAACTGTTTTGTTTCTTTATTAAATAATACACCAGAGAACTGCTTCTGTTCAGAAACATTTCATCCACAAGAGACAAAGCACAGGGACAAGCAACCTTACGTTCATCACTCATTTTGATCCTCTTGTTATTGTCATTCACTGCAGTGCTGATCATCTTAATATCAGTACAGTGATAATTCACAAAAGAGCAGAGAGTAAGGGATGCAGAGGACATTTTTACAAAATAACCAATGTGATAGATGCTTAAATTCAGGTACCGATGTATTTCCTTCTGGGTTCACTGAGGGTGATTCCTCCCTCTTTCATTGCTGCCCTGAAAGACTGAACCTGTGAAAGAAACGTCAAAGAGGGATAAACATGAAGCAGGTGATGACTTAAGAGAAAAAAAAATAGAGCTGCATGTACTCACAGCGTCAGAACGGTATGTCCAGGGAATCGCCCTGTACACCATCCTGGTGATGCCAGCCTGCAGGCATCGATGTGCCAGCGCCTCGCCCACAGCCTGACACGCTACCACGCATGTTGTGGAAGCCAACTCCTTCTTCACCGCCCACTCCTTAGTTGAACAGGAAAGCACCGGGACAGGAGAGCTGCTGGAGAACACTTGTGCCGTCACATGGTGCTGGGTGCGAGAAAACTCCAACCTGAAAAGACGAACATGGTGAAACAGAAGTGAGGGAGGAAGGAGGAATCCTGTGTGAGGAAAAGAAATATTGGGGATTTACATCTGCAGGATTTAATGTCTGGCAAAGATGTCCTGTACCATTTTTTTGAATTCATGTAGATATGATTTTCCTTTATGTACTCAGGTCTCCCTTGAAACTATGGTATCAGTCTCAGTGAGACTTAACTGATGCAGTCACAGATTAATACAGACTAGGGAAGAGCAATACAATATGTTTTATAGTGCCTATATTTACACTACAAAGTAATTACTTCATCAGAAGAATGATTTCTGAAATACATGATGTGATGGACATCAACTGGAAAATTAACACCTTTTACAGCTCATGATGCACCCATATCTTAAAAAAAGGTTTGTGACATTTTATCCATAAACACACAGACCTGTGGTAGAACTCCCGGTGGGGCCAGGTCGTCTTCCAGCCCCGGTCCTTCACAGCCAGAGCCATCTGCTCCAGGTTCCGGGGGTTTCTGTTCACAAAGGTCGGGTTCACGGCTTCATTTTCATCTGCGATGGGCTCCGGCTGAGAGGCTGCCTGACTCAGACTCCGAGCTGGGTAACAGACAACAGGTTTTATAAAACAAAGGCGCGAGCTGACCAGTTAATGAGTCCAGAGACAAAAGTTAGCTATTTGGGTTAAACTAGTTAACGCTAACTACCGTTAAATAACGTTTAACGCTGAACCGCTGCAGATAAACACAACACCAGTATGTTAGTAGCTATAAGCTGAGCTGTTCACAGACTATAACACATAAAGGGAAGACAGCTGTAATAAAAAATAACTTAACTTAGCTTACCTGTCCGGTGTGTAGCCAGAACAGGACGACATTGTTGAATTTGACCTAGCAAGAGCCGTACACTGCGACTAACTTCGTTCAAAGCCATCTCCTCCTCAACCGTGTTCACCTCATGAATTAAAATAAAACGCCAGTCAATGTGCTACCAAACGGTAACGAGTTATGTCCTTAAAAACATGAAAACATACTCTTTTACTCTATTTGATAAGTATTCTACTGTGACATGTGGAGCGCCATCTTTGACTTTCGGACAACATCCGGTTCACTTGGTGCTACTTTAGAAGCAGCACTGACAGAAACAAATGCCAGCACTTCAGAAGTTCCGTTTACATGCCTTCATCCAGAATAAAGAGATGCTATTTACTCTACAGTAACTTCCTGCGCTGGAAAATAATTTAGTATATTAAACAGTACTTGTACTGTACTTAATTACAATTGTGAGGTGCTTTTACGTAACAATTTTCATTTCATACTTTATACTTCACTACATTGCAGAGGTACTTTTTTCTCCACTACGTTTTGACAGCTACAGTGACAAGTTAGTTCGCAGACCAAAGGCATGTGATCATCTTAATAAGATGCTGCATTATTAATATATGATGAATATTACTATTAATATGATGCATTATTAATAGAGATTAACCTATCAACAGTATAGAAAGTAGTTAAAATGAGCTACACCTAGGTCAGATATATTAAAATGCCAGTTACATGGTAATGAATCAATAATGTAATCTAATAATGTGATATATATGCACCACCCTGCTTAATAGTAATGTACATGCAGTATATTTTGCTGTTAATTCTTCTGTACTTTGTTTTGAATGCTAGACTTCTTGTAATGGGCTATTTTTACATTGTGGCATTACTCCTTATACTTACACTCAAGTAAAGGATTTGAATACTTCTTCCATCATAGATAACCTCACAAGTCAGTCATACATACATGAAACAATAAATGGTGTGACCCTGCAACAGGTAAGGTAGCCTGTTCAGCAAATGACTGACTTCCCACAATAAGATTACACAAGAAAATCATGTTTAATTTCAATTTGAACCATTTTACAGTGCAAACCAGCAGGGAAAAAGTAAGAGACATGAGCAGAGTTTTGTTCAAAATAGTGGCATGATAATGGACGTTATGATCTGTCCAAAAGACTTACTGGATGAACAAGCACTCAGTCCCAGTAAGGCACATGAAAAAACCTTTACTACCAATAAATACCTGTTGCGTGTTGTGATTGGAAGACATGACAATGAGGGAAAAGTATCTTTGGCTCATGAAAATCATTCAGATAATCCCCTGCCATCATTTGAAGAATCCTTCAGGCCTTGCTTATTAAAGCACAATACACCAATTCAACAATTATTCATTCCCTTAAACTGCAGAACAGATTCATTAATTTATGTTTTCCCTTTTTATGATTGATGTCTATAATATATGTTCATACAGTGAAAAGTAAAATATTACTAATTATTTACTGAGCTACTGAAAGAGTAATTAGTAAGCAGTACATAACACTGATAGTGAAAAAATTGGCAAGGGGATACAAAAGTATATTTTTTCATTTCACATAATGCAATTGTAATTCATTATATAGGGACTCATTCTAATTGTACTGATGCAAAAATAACAGTCTATACCATCATGATCATTGTGTAAGTGAATTAAACCATAGCTTACAGGCAATACAATACCATTGTTAAGACGGGGAGACAAAGTCATTGTGATGTGTGTAGTTGTAGTCCAAGTACTCAATAATATACATAAGTTAACATAACCGTTCTTAAGTAATTGTTTGGCCAATCATATAGCAGTTGATACATTGATCAGCGATGAGAAAGAGAAAGGGCTGAGTTTGTAGCCTGATCCACTGTAGAACTTGTTCTGAAACTCCACCCTGTAAGAGAGAGAAGCAAAGTCAACATGCAACAGCAAATACAAACTACAATACATGATCCTTTTTGGTCCACCCACTCCATGTCTCTACATCTCTTCACCAACAATCCTGTACAGTTTATTTTACAGTGGACATAAAGTTAAATATACATTTTTGAGTTACAAATTATTGATTTGGTGATGCTCTGACCTTTTGTATGGTCCCACTGTGAGGAAAGAAAATCCCTTTGACCAACATTTTAATCCATGAGTGGATAAAATAAATAAATGTGGATATTCATGGTCCCCAAATGGATGGTTTGGCTTATAAGTCCATAAATAACATAACTGACTAAAGCAAAAAGCTGCAGATTTTACTCAGTGCAGATATCCAGCCTACTTATTAATCCTGCTTTGTGAGACACGGCTACAGACTTTTAGAGGCAACCAAGACAATTTGCATAAACATTTAAAAAATGTCTTAATTAGGCAATCAAGTATTTTTTGACACGCTTTTCCCCTTCCCCTCTCCTCCCTCCCATCCTTACCAGTGCAGACGGAGCGCGTGCAGGAACGCTGAGAGTCCCTCCATAACCAGCAGGATGGAGATGGTCAACATAGCAAAGAAGGCGAAAACCACAAAGAGGATTACAGATCCTACATAGCTCTGCCACTTCAGGGCAATACGCATCACCATTACCCACAACACCTCTGACAGCTCTGTGGAGACACAAATAACTCACTGTCAGACAGCCATCAGTGCCTGGGAAAACATATATCATGTGTATGAATAACTGGCTGAAAAAAGAATAGTATGAGTGTTTGATTTTAGAGAGGAAGTCTATCTGTGTGTGTGCATCATGTGAGGATGATGGTGTATATTGCGTCTGTGCGCCACTAACGTGCGTGTGCCAGACTGAGAGCCCAGAGTCGGAGGTAAGAGGCGGTGTTGGAGATGCAGCCCAAGCAGTACTCTATGGTGTGGATGGCCTGATGCATGAACACGTCTGCAGCATCAAACTCCTGCAGAGAGCACAGTTTAAACACAAGAATCCCAACAGTACATCTCTGACCAGATTGAATCCGTTTAGTGAATTAAGTTACTCGGGCTTCTCTCTTACCTCCTCTTCAGCAGCTCCGCCCTCCACCTCTCCCTGACTAGTGTTGATGGAGCCATCGTCAGCCACCAGCGGACGTCTGTCTTCCTCCTGATGTTGCAGAGAACCAGAAATCTGCTCTGAGAACTTTTCTCAGCTCTAGAGAAAAGTTCAAAAAGTTCAGTGAAACACAGACTCACCACTTGACGTCGTCTTTTCTTGAATGTGATGTATTCAAACGTGGGCTTCCCTAGCAGGAGGACTGGGACAGAACACAGGGCCAGCACCACCAGGATCTTCTGCACCACAATCTGCACATGAAGAGTTACAGGACACAACACATGCTCACTTTAGCTAGCTATTTAGAAGGATAACACTGGCATCTTTTCAAGTTGTTTACTACAAATAGCATGTACTTTAACTTCTGCAAACCATTTTCCAAAACATGCCATAGTTTTTGTGGGTTTAACTGCTTTTAATTTCTATCTTCCAGATGTTCATTTGTTTCAGTTCATATTAGTACAGTATGAAAATGAGCTTGCAGAGACTTGAAACTAGCTCAAGATTGATATTACTCACAGTGAGCATTTCATTGTCCTTTTGTCAAAATTACAACAATTAGCAACAATTACATGATCGTTGCTTGTTAATAACTTAACAACTTCGACATCTGAGGTTTCAGAGAGTAATCTGCCAAACAGCATTGCATTCACAAGCTATACTGTCAGAAAATAAAACCCAGAGGACACAAGAAAACAAACACTGGGAAGAAAAATGACATATGGCAACTATGCATAAACGCAGATGCAGACTAGCTGTGACTAGCTGTGTCTTGGTCTATTAAAAGTACCAATTTGGAAAAGTAAAAAAATAAAAATTTCACCTCCAGTAAGCAGGAACAATTAAATAACCCTGACATATAATAATGCAGACTAAATGTTCACTGTGATTGGTTCCATGTCTCAAGCAGGTTTCATGTGATTCCTACTGTCTGTACTAACAAAAGAAAATAAAACCAGTGGCTTCCAGAACATAGGCAAATGCTTTCATCAACATAAAACACTATGGCATGCTTAAAAGTGGCTGGTGGTTATGCAAAGCATAAACACATTGTAGAACATCAGTTAAAACACTGATATGTTGCTTTTAGGGAAATAAAAAAACAAAACATGCACCTGTCCTTTATAGAGCGGTGGGTTTTCAGGGTTGTCTGTGAAGAGGAACATGTCTATGAAGTGGATAAGTATACTGGGAGCGATTTTGGACTGGGCGGGAGTGTAGGCGATCCACTTGAAGACCACCATGAACACCAGGTAGCCAAAGAGGCACAACATGAAGAACAGCTCAGGGATCAGCACAAGGAACACATTGCTTATCTTGCCAAAGTGCCTGGAGAAAACACAAACGACGACAAGGGAAAGCAGGGACAGGGAAACAAGGATATGTGAAGGCAAGTCAGAATAAATATGAAAAGAAACAAGAATGGACCAAAAAAGTCAAACATGATTACTTACCAGTAGTTGAAGAAAGACAAGCAGACTCCAAAAGTCATGTGAATGACACCGATGATGACTGACATCTTCATCTTGTACGAGTTGAGGAAAGTTAGTTTGTTGTTGGACAGCCCCCAAATCTGGCAACGACACAAAACAAGAAAGGATGAGGATGGATGCTGTGACAAACAAGATGACAGCATGAAAGAAAATGGAGTCGTGAAGGAAGGGTTGATGAGTGCGATGGCTATACCGGGTCAATGCCGAACGGATATGGGCTGGTGAAAACACCAGTCACAACAGGATCCATGGACAAGTACTGGTTCCCTGCCAGGACTGAGGAACTAAAAGAAATAAAATACAAATAGGTCAGATGGACAAGAAACAAGGTGCGTGGAGACTGGAGAAAACAAAAATTCAAGCGTGAAGGTATGAAACATCCTCACTTCCATATGTTCTTCTCGAACATCGGGCCGACGTGCCACGCCGAGCTGAAGGTGGCGAGGCCTCTGCTGAAGCACTCGTTGTAAATGGCCCCCGTGTAGACAGAGAACAGTCCCATCAGCAGAATCAGATACCTGCCTCCAAACATCATCTTCCAGATCTGAAACACACAGCGGGTTTCATTTCATGCAAGGTCAAAGACATCACCTCTTTTGTTTTACAGTTGTTTTGCAGAAATTTAACATGTATTTTTACTCTTAAAGAAAACATATAGGCACAATAAAAAAAGTTTGTGGTCTTATATAACTCCCAATGTTTGTTTCTCATCCATGTAATTTCACTGATCTCTGTAAAATGTAATTTAGGATGAGTATGAATAACAATACCTACAAACTCAAACTCAAGCTACATAAGACCTGATTACTGCCAGCTGAATTTTTCTACTGTGGGGATGTAGGAGAATAGTTTCTGGTGATGTGTACCCATAAATAGATTGCATGCAATGTTGCTCCCAATAAAACTAAAAGTGAATAATAATATTGTTTTAGCACAAGCATAACATTCATTTCTGATTGCCAGTTCACGTTTGTATGAATTTTAAGTTGGTAAAAAAACCTGAATTCATCAAACTCTTGTCCAATCTTTAATCTCTTTAAGAGCAATGTCCAATCATTCAAGTAGTAATTAACAAACAGCAAACACATTTGGCAAAACGTAAGTTTCAGTTGAATGTGAGTCTTTTAGTTTTAGTTCTTAAATATTAAGTTATAATTTTGTTATATAAATTGTTGACTTTTAAAACAAAGTGGATAGGGAGTAGTTAAGGGATTTGTACTCTGTGAATCACCTCATTGTTGTTGTTCTTGAGTTTGGGGTCCTTCTCCTCAAGGACCATCCAGAGGGCAGCCAGAGTCATCAGTAAACCATGACCCACATCCCCAAACATCACAGCAAACAGGAAGGGGAATGTGATGATGGTGTACACCGCTGCAGAGGCATTGAGAGAAAAGACTTGAGTAAAGTTAAAGAAACAAATACATGTGAGGCTGAGCATTCTCTGGCTTCTACTTTGATCATCTGACATGTCCTTTTCCTTTCAAGACATTAATGAAGAAACTTTTTCCAGTGGTGTGCCGACATACCTGGATTGACTTCGCGGTAGCTGGCCACTCCATAGGCATCAACTATGTTCTGGAAACCAGCTGTGAAAGAGTTGAGGGGGAACAGGGTAGGTGGAGGGGTGGAGGAAGGCAAGCGGTTGTAGAAAGAGTCGACCCCACTGCCGCTCTTCCTCTGAGGTCGGAGAAGAGGGTTGGATAAAAACGGAGAGAGTGAGAAATTAGGCGATTTACTTAATTATGTCAAGTCTCCTCATCTACAACTCTCTTACCCCTCCCTCTCTCAGAGCGCTTTGCAGTTCAGGCAGCTTGGCAGTGGGACACCAGGCCTCAGCGATCAGGCATTTGTCAGTGACGGAGGGGCTGCACAGATTCAACACCATCTGGACCGCCTTACACTTCTGCACCCGCACCTTCCACTGGGGCAGCACAGCCACCGCCCGCATCAGCAGCTGCTGCAGGAAAGCCTCGGTCTGTGACAACACCTGAAGTAGAGGGAAGTGAGAGTGGGTGCATAAGCAACATGTTTTAAAAGTACTACGCAGAAAAAGAAATCCTGAAACCCACATTACATCTATTTTCTGTACTGTCTAGTCTTTCCAAGTTTGGCACAGACATTACAAAAGAGAGGGTGGATGCTAGTGATTGTATCCATGTTCAACAAACAGAGCTCTGTGCTTTTATAAACATGCACTACACTTACCGATTTGATATCTTCAATTCTGCCTTGAAGTCCCTGGAGAATCTCCTCTCTCTCAGCTGTGCTCTCAGGGTATGCAAATGTCTGTGTGCGGAAGCTGTGAGGAGGGGAAATCAAAAGATATTCAACAGGTTCAGCAGAGACTGCCGTGTGGAAATCTACACTGAAAAAAAAACAGAAAAATCAAACTGATGCACAGGTTTACTCACCAGTCACATATTTTCTTGACTTTCTGTCCAATCTGATCTCCCCAATAGGAAATGAGGAACACTGTCCATTGCACCATTTCCCCCTGAAAACGAAGAAACAGCTGTGATAAAATATCCATACGAAAACTCATTAGATGTGACAAATCATCAGAACAGAAACAGAAATAACTCTCATATCTATCTCTCAACCATGATCCTGTCTCCCTGTCTCCCAGTTCCCACCGTGTCCGGATGCTTAAGTCGATCCTCCATTTCTCTGAAATCCACAATAATATAACCGCGACACGCCCGCCATAACAACCGTTCAAATGAGGGGACCTTCCAAGGATGGACCACTCCTGCCACAAAACTGAGAGAGAGGAGATGCAGTGGAAAACTCGTTAAATGCAGGTAAAAACATAAAAACACATAATGGACATTTTAGAAAATGAGATCTACCTCAGGTGGACATCTTGGCGGTTATCAAACAGGCCTTGGCTTTCCAGTACAGGCGGTGGTGCCTGTGAGATGTTTTTTGTAGTTTTAGTTTGCAGACATCAGTTTGCTCACTACAGCACAATAATTAAAGAAAGGGTAATAAAATGATGCAGGAATTGTTGCAGAATTGTATTTTTTTTGTATTCCCACCTGTGAGGCTGTGAGAGAGTGCGTCCTGGTCAGGACTCCTCGGTACTGACAGAGCTGGGTCAGCTGAGCCCGGAGGCTGTCTCTGTTCCTGGACACCTAGTGAGACACACGCAAATATAAAAAAAATCTGTCGAGTCAATAAGTTCAACCTCTTTTGATGGTGTAGTAATGGCAACAACAGCAAACAGGGGCTCTCTTGATTTAGCATCTCAGCCTTGTTTTAAGCTCTCACCTCTTTGAGCTCTCTGGCCAGCCTCTCGCACTCCTCCTCTATGGTGATGAGTTCACGGGGCTGAGGGGCCAGAGGTGTCGGGCATGGAGGAGGGAGGGGACCCTGCAAGGGTGGAGACAGGGAGCGACTGATCTCCTGCTCCAGGAAGGCTGAAGGGCAGACGAAGAAGGTCAGGAAGGGCAAAAGGAGAATCTGAACAAAACTAATATATAAAGAACATGGATGAAAATATAGGTGGGGAACAATGAGTCAATACTTACTAAAAGTTTTCTCAAGTTCCTCGCATCGTCTGACTTCGCCGACAAACTTCCTCTGAAAGGAGTTCACGTTTGGATTTAACTAAAACATCAGAGCAGAGGAGAGGGGAAGAGGGCAACATGGTTACTCATGTTCATCTGATCACAATAAGAGAGAAGGAAAATTCCGTTGTGTCTCACAGTGACTCAAAGCAACCATCAGATTGCATTTAGAAATGCTGCAGATTCCAAAGACGCTTCATGAGGTACCTACTAGTACCAAATAAAAATAAATAAATAAATAAAAATAATTTTCAGAGGTTTGTAATATGAGTTAAAACACATAAAAACAGGGTTGAAATCAATTCACCATTTGCAGGTAAAGAATGCATAAATGAGGGCAGAATAGTTGCACATGGAAAAGTATTCTGGCCAAAATGGTAACTGACTAGTTTAGGAGGGTAATGGCCCTCCATTTGTATTGGACTCAGCTTTTCACCACGAGATCATGAACCAAGAGCTAAACCAAAAGTTGAAGTTACTCACGTCTCTGAACTCAACCAGGCCCAGCTCTCCCAGCTCACTGACACAATTATAGGCCGAGCCAGACTGAAGGAAAAGCTGCACCAGGCACACCTCCTCACTGCGAAACATGGAGCCCATGGCTGCCTGCACAACACCAAGGGAACAAGTCCAAATTAATATTTTCCTCCAAAAAATGGACAACTCGGCCAAAGTACTGCAGTTTATAGTGGGATGTTATTGAGAAATGTGAAGACGAGAGAGGCAGTAAAAAAAGGTTCACAGAGGGCATCTGTTTTCTGTTTGGACAATAAAAGCCTCAGTCACAATGCAGAAACTTATGAGTGGAAACTGAAGAAAAGGGAAGTGTCAAGTTCTCCTGACTGTGATGATCAGGTGGGATTTCCATTCTTGCACAGGCATGTTTCTGCCAATATTACACACACACAGTTCATTTGTGAGTAAAATCCCTCTATAATACACACAAAAAAACATTGCTATATATATATATATATATATATATAGGAATATACAGTTGCCAGTTTTTTTATGTCCACCCAGTTAAAACTAACGCACTCTGATACAAGAGCTCTGCAGTAAATCCTACCTTTATGTAGGTTATATGTTCAGTTTTTGTTGAAACTGCTTTAGACGGGTGCTGATTCAATTTTGTGGTCATTTTGGAGGCTGTAGTTTGTGGTGCTGTTCAGCTGTATGAGGTTATATTTAGACTAACCTCGCTGATATAAGTGGGGTGGAGAAAACACCAAAGCAGCACCAAAAACTACAGCCTCCAAAATGACCACAAAATTGAATCAACGCTGCTCTAAGACAGTTTCAACATAAGCTGTACACAATAACCTTCATAGACCGTGTACCTAATGTACTGTATTAAGTTGTAAAATGTATGAAGAGTGGGTGTTACTTAATAATAAACTATTATTACAACTACGAACACACCAATGCAAGTATACAAAGGAAACAAATATTTCTAAAGGAACATTTCCTTAATAACGCCAGCTGTTGGTCTGTCTGCATTTTTTTCGCCATAATCATCACAAATAGAGTAAAGTTTCGTTTTTAGTGCCACGCCATGCCAATGATACGAGGCTGAAAGATTAGCAATCAAACAAAAGATGTAACGTTAAAACACTAAAAGGTTAGTCTTCATTGATTAGGGAAAATCCGTGGAGAAAAAGAAAAGTCGCACCACGGCTTGATTTGTCATGACAATAGCAGTCCACACACGGTGAATAGAGGTAGAAAACAGCTTCATATGAGCGCAAAATGACGCTAAATACTAGATATCTCACCTGTCTGTCTCCTAAACTCCGCTGGACTCCAACCTGCTGTCTTTGAGGCTGTCCAGCACCGTACCGACGGACAGACCGGTGAATGTTAACCGGGACAAACCAGACGCGTTTGGTTTATGAGAAGTTTTCGTTCTCTGTTCGCACTTCCCGTTTGTGAAAGTCACGTTACTGCAAACTCACGTGACAGTTGACGTTCGTCTCTCGTTTGGCCACGAGAGGTCGAGATTTTCAGTTACTAAATGGCGGTAAAGAAACACCGTAGACGTTAGTTGGATTTGCATGAGTCGATGGAGTTTAACGTCTAACGTTAGCTAAATGTTACGGTTTATTATTCTTCCACGCGAAGTTAATAGATGTCATGTGTGGAGTTGTTGGTTTGCTAAACAACAGTTGCTAAGCGACACCATAATTAAATGAATGGCATGACTCTCATTTAACCGTGGCTGTTCGAAGTCTTTTCCTAGTTCACTCATTCATTCACTAAATTTTTCCCTATATAGTAGACACTCAATGAGCAGTAAATTGAGATTTCGGACACTATATGCATGGAGGACAATTTCAAGAGCAATGACGTCCCACGTGACATTACCTCCTAAAATGCGTTGACGTGGTATTGGTATAATTCCCATCCAGACATGTTTTAAGACATATATAAATAGATCGCTTGGAATAATTTGAGTCTGATTACCTTGTGAAGGATTCATAAAATTACATTTACTCCTCTCATTCATGCTCATAGCTTATAGTACGTCTTTAACACAAATTTAAGGTGAGCACAGAAACTTTCCATCTTCAGCAGATGAATTTGAAAACAGTCTTCTAGTGTCAAACTGCGCATACATCATTCTGCACAGTGTAGCTCAAACATCCAAGTGAAGTAACACTAAGCAAAATAGGACCCAACAGTGCCCTTGGTGTTGATCTGACAAAACAGATGAATGGCAATACAAAAGATATTTCATTTTATTGTAAAAGGGCAGAGTTGCAACAGGTAAAATAGCAAGTAATGAGAAATATACAATTGGAAAAAGACAAAAGTTTCAATGGAAAAAATTAAACAGGAAATGAAACTGAAGGGAGGTTAAACAAGACTAAATCTTTCACAGAGGAACATGAATCTCACACACCTGTTCATTTTCCGCTTAGCTGTAGCCTACTGTACGTCACTACAGATGTATTTTCATCTTATCCTAAAGATACTGTAATGAAGCTGGTCTACATTAAGAAGCAAAGCAGATTGTTGTCACACCAATTACAGCTCCCAACAGTGTACTACAACACTTCGGAGTTGTATTACAAGCAACTTTAGACCCCCCCCCCCCCATACACACAAAAAGAAGGAAATACTACAGTAAAATCATAATTGCTGGCAAATCAAACAGGAACATTACACTGGCTTCTGTATCTCTTATCATATCATTTACATTTCAGACTTACAGTGCCAACAAACATGTTATTCTAACCATGCTGCTGTGGTTTCATACAGCAGACAATGTTATGGGATCTCACTCCTGGACATGACGACAAACACACTAATGAAGCAAAGGTAGCAATGATTTTTTTTTCTTCTTTTTCTAAAAATTACAGGTCTATGCCAAGTGTGTGTCCAGGATAGTGACTGCTCAGACATAGAGACCATTCTATCCTCCTGTCAGTTGTCCTCCTCCCTTCATCCTGAATTTATCCTTTTCTACAAACTGTAAAATTTGAGACTTCTGTCCATTCCTGCAGAAGTCAGGAACTGAGCGTTCTCTCCAAAGGCCACTCCGGTCACCAATCCTGTATGGTCTACAATTAAAGAGGAAAAAAACAGGGTGAAAAATCTGCTTCTTCCTCAGAGCAAACACATGACATACATACTGGATGAACATTAGAAAATAGATTGACATTTTGTCCCCCTCACCTGTGAAGTTGAGGACCTCAGACCACTGCTTGCAGATGTAGACACGAATGTCAGACCCTCCTACAGCCAGGTAGGTACCACTCTGGTCAAACACGAGGGACTTCACCTGAAACAGAAAAAAAAAGAAATGAGATTCAGAAGCACAGAAGAACAAGAGTCTGAGGAACAGAGGAATGGCAGCCAAGGTAAGAGAAAAGATCCAACCCAGTGTAAAAAATGCATTATTATTACATACATGCTCAGTGTTGCAGTTAAATCCAGACAGGATGTATGTGAATCAACTTAATATGCTTGCCAAGCTTATATTTCCAATTAACATTCTGTTATTATCACTTATCAGACTCTTACTTCAAGTTATCTTAGTAATGATATCACATGAAAGGCATTGATTTGCTTTCTTGCCAAGAGTTAGATGCAAAGATCAATACCACTTTCATGTCTGTGTGGTAAATATGAAGCTAGAGCCAGAATGTGGTTAACTTAGCTTAGCATTAAGACAGGAAGCAGTGGGAAACAGCTAGCCTGATTCTCTCCCAAGTTGAAACAATACACCTACCAGCACCTCTACATTTGACTAATTACCCCATTTATCTTATCTAACAGAAATGTAAAAGCACCAAGTTCAGGTTTCACTTGCTGTAACTATTTCTCTCCAGGTGCAGTGACTTCCTGGAGGTGACGGCAGAACTCCAGGATGCCACTGCACCCAGCCAACAAATAGCTTCCAGTCTTTATGCTAAGGTAACCTAACCGCCGGCTGGCTCTAGCTTCATATTTAGTGTGTAGATGTGAGCACAGTATCAATCTTTTCATCTAACTTTGGGCAACAAAATGATTTCCCAAAACATCCAACTATTCCTTTCAATGGGGAATTACCCGCAATTTCTTACCTCATAGTTGTTGTCCAGGGTAATGGTCTTGAAGTTCTTCAGTTTCCTCAGATCCCACAGTTTCAGAGAGCTATCCTGGGCACCTGGAGCACAGAACCAGACAAGGATGTTAGGGTATTTAAAATAAACAATTAAATGTGCAGTGCCAGATCCTTTAGTGCAAAAACAAGGGGCTGAAGATGCTAGTAGGATTTTAAGATATTGTAGGTCAGTGTACAGGTTAATATGTGTGTGTAATTTTCTGATATTCCCCATGTTCCTGCAACTTTGCAACCTGATGTAAAAATGCTGTTTATAGTTCTAACCTGTGGCCAGATAGTATCCGTTCTCAGAGAAAGCAATGGAGGTGACAGGGCCAGAGTGGCCTGGGAAGTTGGCCACGTTGGTACGCTCCTTCAGATCCCAGATCTTGATTTGGGAATCGGCCGTCCCAGTGCCAAAAATGAGACCATCAGGGTGGAACTGAGCACAGGTGAGAGCTGCAGGAGGCAGACAGAAACATTACCACCTGGAACAGGAGGACACTTATTCAGACTGCCAAACACACAAGTTAAATGAGAGGCACTTACCACAGCCAGCACTTTCATCAGTGACTTTGGTGAGGACTCTACCAGTCTGGATATCAGAAAAGGCCCAATACTGCAGAACAGGGAGACAGAAATTGGAAATAAGTTAAGTGTGGTGGTGCAGTTAACCAGTGAAGAGATCACTTGTACTTCAGTGTTGAATACAGTATGAGGTCTGTCTGTATTTTAATCAGGCTGCACACTCACCTGATCCTCAGAGGAGCTGAGCAGGTAGTCCCCAGTAGCATGAAGGGAGAGTCCAGTGACACCTGCCTCGTGGGCACGCACCACCTGGACACAGTTGCCTCCGGTGACGGACCACACACGGATAGTGTTGTCTGGAGACGCAGAGAAGACCACGGACTAGAGGGGGAAAGACAGCAAGGGATGAAAAAGAGAGAAAACAATGAGTGAGAATAACAGATGATACTTAGCAAGTCTCTGAATAATTGAAACACTCTTCTTTTTATTAAGAGTACAGTCACAGGATTGGTTTATTGTAGAAAGATTTGACTTGTTGATGTTTGAAACAAAGAAAATGTTACCTGGGATGGATGGTAAATGACAGAGGTGACCTTCTTGGTGTGACCCTTAAGTGTTGCCACAATCTGCTCCTCGTTCTTGTCAAACACCACCACGTTCTTATCAGCTCCACCTGAACACAAGAGGGGCGATTTCAAATAAGTTTTCAAATTACTTGTAGGGTGTAAACAAATCACAACACTTTTAAAAATGAAAGATGCAGGTAAGGATTGGATGAATTCACTGTACCGGTGAGAACTTTGTTGGTGTCTGAGGGACACAGATCCAGAGCCAGAATACCAGGGACACTGGCACTATGAAGTCCCTGAAGGCAACAAAGAGAGAGCATGCTGTCACTATAAACATCAAGTCAATCAAAACACTGTTCCAGCCTTCTGATTGAAAAGGAAAAAATGTAATTTATACTCAAACAGGCAGAAATCTATACTTACAGCATGCGAGGCCACTTGGCGGTATTTGCCAAGATCCTCAGCTCTAACAAGCTCCTCTGGGACAGTTTTTCCTCTCTGGAGAAATAGAGTAAAGCAGTTAAAAGAGTGCGACAGTATATTACATAGTACAACAACGATTATAGACTTATGATAGAACAAGTGTTTGTACAACATTGAGATAGTACCCCAGAAATGGGCATAATGTAGCTAATAAAAGAGCAATACAATACCTTCTTCCTTTCCGTAGTGAGGATAGTAGCTTTGTCTTGGAGCTGCAAACAAAAAAAAGGCATAATGAAACAGATCTTAGACCTGTTAAAGAAAATGGAAAACTTATAGCCATAGTCAATAATGATTTATGTAGGTAGAAGAAAAGATCTTACCTTCTGGATGATCTCTGGGGTCATTCCCACTTGTTCACTAATCTCCATAGGCTCTCCACCAGCGCCCTGTTAGACAGAAGCCAGAAAAAGAGATTGTCAGGAATAAGTATGGCAAAAGATTATAATGAGCATTTCTGATCAGTATCTTATTGACTGGAATTAAAAGTCAATCACTTACTGCTGCAGCTGGCTGAGAGGCAGGGACTGCCTGAGGGGCAACCAATCCAGCTTGGGGTTTGAGTGTGGCAAGAGCTGTAAAAAGGAAACACACCTAATAAGAAAAACATGTTCTCGCAATATTATCTGTGAGCTCATGTTGGTGTGGAGCAGATTCTGGAGAGAGTTGACGGTCATATAAAAAACGTTCTATGTGCTTTAAAACTGGAATAGCGCCTTGCAATTGAGGACACACAAACTGCTGTCAACCCACCTTCTCTCGCAGCAGTGACCTCTTTGGTGAGTCGAGCGATGACTCTGCAGGCGGCATCATGTTGGTAGAGGGCGTGAGACAGTTCTTGGCGAGTAGTCTGCAGCTGTTGTCGCAGGGTGAAACTGTGAAGCATAACAGCATCCTAGAACAGAAAAGAGAAAACAGGATGAAGGAACTCTTCTCAATTGTCTAAAATTGATATTTTAAAAGGAAAAAGGGGGGGGGGGGGGCAACACTAATCTACTGCTATATTACAAGCTCTTTTGCAATTATATACTTGGCTCATAATTTCTAGAGCAGCTTTCAAAAACAACCAAGGAGCAACATATTTGCAATGGGTTTTTTTTTGGTGCATTGTACGTGTCAGGTGGGAAAAGAGCAATGGCACAATGTAATTAGAGCATATTTCTGTCAAGACAGAATATGCATATTATTCAAATATTTGTACATTCTGCTTCACCTAAGGTTTACTACCATTAACAATATTGGTGAAAAGGGCTCTAGAAAGAAAACTAATTTGAAATTCGAAACAGAAATTCTGGATAAAATTTACAGTATGAAGTTGTTTTGTTGTGGATTTCTCGTTTGCCACCTCCTCAAAGTTAACAATACTTACCCACTCGTCTTGAAGGGACTTGAGAATGGCAGGAATGCTTGTTGCTGATGGTGCCTTTGGTCTAATAGGATGGGACACTAAAAAAAGAGAAAAGTTGCTCATGTTCAGAACAAGCAGTCTCTCACCTTCATTAATCAAGTTAGTCTTGTTTATTTATAGTAATTTTTGAGGTTTCAAGCACACGCTGCAGGTTAGGAGAGGCATGTCATACAGTACTCTACTATGGGGGATTTATTTTTGAAGTATGTACAATACCTGATATTTGCCCAAACATACATTTAAACACCACTACTGCTGAAACAATTGGTCAATTAAGCAATTAACTTTAAGCAACACTATCAGGTACTGTTTCAAACAACAACCCTGCAATTAATCCTACCCTCCTGTGAAGCTTATAATGATCAGTTTTGTTGAAACTGTTTTAGAGAGGCGTTCATTCATTTCTGAGGTGGTAGTTTGGTTTGCATTTGAATAGTACTGTGTTATACTGAGTGATTTTCTAATATAATATAAACCTCAATGATAATAAATGGATACAATATTAAAAACACCTCCCAGTATAATGCAATGCAATTTAACACTACCTGAAACTTCAGCCACCATACTAAACATAAAGATTAATCAACACCTCAACAACAGCTTCAACAAAAACTGAACATAATCACCTCCATGAGAATTTATCACAGGGCTGTTGTATTAAATTGCATTAGTTTTAGCTGAAGGTAACGTTACCTAATAAAGTGGAAAGTGAGGGTAGATCTCCAGCTGCTACCAGTAGCTTACCTTTGATATCTACGAGCTGTTCCTCAGACAAGGGTTGTCCGTTCATCGGGTCCGTCCCATTCTCTGCGATGTACTTCTCGATCAGCCTGCGCTCAAACACCTGGTTGGACACCGGGGAGACGCACGGGTGCTCCGGCACCTCGTTGGAGACTGGATAAAAAAGCAGTTACATCTTAAAAACCACATGATACCAACAATAAAATAACCACAACCAAGACCAACGAACTACCACAAGTAGAAGGCGGCACTGCGTGGCCGCTAACGTTAGCTAAATTAGCTAGTAGCATTAGCGCGGTGCCTAGCTAACCTACACTGCCTCCGTCATATGAATGAATTCAACCTCACTTACTTGCACAAACCAAAGACATCTTCCTGACGCAGTCCTTAGAGGCTCTTCTGAAAATGGAATTATGCTCGCCCTGTACTTTGAGAGTTATTACAGCTAATGTTCACTTTATTTATGTTTTGCTCAAATTGTAAGTAGCACGCTGTCCTTTCATTGCCGCTACAAACGGGGGCTTCTTCTTCTTCTACGCTTTTTCCAGTCTGACCGTCCACGCCTCACGGGTGCTCCACTGCCATCTACCGGAAAAATACCACTGCGCTGATCAACGCACCAAAAACTAGTGCTGAAATGATGAGTCAATAGACAAAAATAGACAACCATTTTGACAATCGGTTAATCGTCATTTATCAAGCAAAAATACAAAATATTCTCTGTTTACAGCCTCTAAAATGTGAGTTTAACCTGCTTTCTATAGTTAAAATAAGTTGATTATCTGAGAGGTTTTGGACTGGCATGCTGACAAACAATTTGAACATGTCACCTTGAGCTTTGGGAACTTGTGATGGCCATTTCCCTGACATTTTATATACAAACATTCATAAAAAAATAATCCACACATTAGTCGATAATAAAAAATACTTGTTAGTTACAGCCAAACATACAGTATATTGGAGAAAATCGTCTCAAATGTGTGTTAAAGATACATTTTATTGTTTGAGAGATGACACTTTGATAAACCAAAAATATCACAAGCAGCAGTCCAACCTCTTTTGTTACTAGAAAGATTTGGTGATAAGATATTATCCTGTACTCAAGGTTTGCAGATTAATAGGCTATTGCAATATTTGGTGGAACATGTTACATTTCACATAACTATTTCTACAATTACCCCGAGGGTAAGTATACTATATCAATGCAAAAACCACTGAACTGCAGAATAGACATTTAACATAATAATTAAATGTTGTTACAGTTAGGAATGGTTAACATGATGGATGGAGGAAAACACGTCAACTACCTCTCTATTACTGTACAGTACTTAAAAATCTCCTTTTGCAAACTTTCGTATCACCACTCTAATGTCTATGTAGCCCTATAGAGATCACATTATTCTCAGAAACATACACGTACCCAACACTCAGCAAATACACTGCAGATCACATTGGTCCTGAGGGTCTGGAGGTAGGTAACAGCAGGAAATTTCAGGAGCACCATCAACAGTGTCAAGAAATATGTAATATGAGACAGGAAGGCTAATACTCAACTCGTGCTGCAGAAAAATTACATGAAAAAATTACATGCAATATTGATACTAAACCATTAAAACTAGGCTAAGATGCAAAAGGCACAGGTGAGGTCCTTCTTTTCCACAACAGCTCCACTCCACCCAAGAAACGTATGCTGTAGTTTCTCAATGACTTACGTTTCTTCTTCCCTTATATCAGCTCCAATTCTCTGTTTTATAAGAAGTTCAGTTTCTCCGAAGTGTAAACAATGCAGGATTCAGAGGTGTCCGTGTCTAGTGGCAGTGTGGAAAAGTATTCTTTTGATTTGCTCCACCTTTCTTTGTCTCCATCTTTCTTGATCTGGAATTGAACACAGTCCTCAGAGGAGTGGAGGCAGTCTGAAGCTCCAGGCACTGAAAAGGAAATCCTTTTCTCTTCCTCATTAGATGTGTCCCGCTAGGAAGGAATGAAAACATGTTTAAAGAATATTTTAGTCATACAAACACTCACAGCTGGAGTGTAGTATTACCTCAGTAGTTGAATTATGACTAGGGGAGCTCCCAGCTGCCAGTCTGTGTGCTTCCTGGTTCTGAGCTCTCGGAGTTCCTACCATAACCGGACTGTAACCCTGGAAATACAGAAAGCACTTATGGTACATGCACAAAGAGAAAAAACCTGCTAACTCATTTAATTCAGTTCATCAGCCTTACAGTGTGAGTAGGACTGGCTCCTGGGGTCCATTTTCTTGGTGTTCCAGGCTGCTGAGAGTGACTGTAGAGGCCTGAGGCCTGAGGGCTGGGCTGGCTGTAGTCCTGCACAGACAAACACACATAGACACATACACCTCTGCGCAGCCACTTGGTTTGGTAACACAGTCGTAGAGAATACCTCACAACTGATTTGATACATTATTATAGTGAAACAAACTCACAGGTTTTATGCATGGCTACTGGAGGGATGAAAAGCACTCTTTCAAACGATATTCCCTCATGGCCATAACATATGATTCTCATCTTTTTCATACTCATCTAACCATTCAGTGACCTCTCGTGTCTGCATTTGCTATGTTTCTCCACTCATTTATTCAGGTTTATTCTTTACTTTGTCACCTGTCTGCATGTTTTAGTCTGTTTTAATTAACCTCTGCATTTTGGCAAAAACAAAGCCACAGAAGGCATTTATGAAGGACTTTCAACGGAGAGGCATTCACTAAAATAAGTGCAACACCTAGTCCATATGATTCATTGGATGTTACTTTTGTGTTTTTTTAAAAGTTAAGAATACAGTTCCATCATGATACTCCCAAAAGCTTTGAGGGAAAGGCTAGAATTGACTTGTTACAAATCCTACCGTGGCTGCAATTATGTGTCTTACAACATATAGATTCAAAAAGTACGGAAACATTATGAGATGGATTAAATCACATATGCAGTAAAGCTCCTGTAATGGCCCTTTTAATGTCATGTGGTTATTTAATCCGTTCCATACTCTCTTAAACTACCCATATGCCCTCCACCCCCCGACCTGCATGCATACATAACTCCCACTCTTTTTGATTTTTATTTATTTGATTTTATTTTTGAATTTTATCTTAATTGATTTATTTATTTTTGGGGGCTCTTGTATATGGTTTCTTAGATTTTTTTTTTTAATGTATTTATAACCAGAAAAATGTGAAAGCAGCTGGAAACTGCATAAAGAAAAACTGACATGTTAAAATGTGAAACTGTATTGAAATAGTTCTGCACTGTCTAACACTCTGAAATCAAAATAAAATATAAGTTAAAGAAAGTAAATTGAGTGTGACAATCTGTCATATAAATACTAAACCTACTAAGTACTAAACTGATTTATTTTGAGAACATGACAAGAAGCTAAAAGTATAGACCTCATGTATAAATTCTCCTGCCTGCACAGCAACCTTAGCCAGTAGGGCCACTAACCAGGGTCTCCTGATTTCCTCACCTGGATGTTGACCCTAGGAGGGTTAGCTGGTGGCGTGCGGTTTGCTCTGAGGCCAGCGATGATCTGCGAGAGGCTGCAGTTCGGGTATCGCTTCATGAACAGGATGAAACCAGCCAGTGACACAAACATGCCAGAAGGGACAGTGATGGACTTGAGAAGTGCTCGCCATCTGCCTCCCTTTTCTGGAGAGAGTAGAGACACAGAGATGGGACGGATATCAGAATGAATGGCGACTGCGAGGAAGCAAAGAATTCCGATACAAAAAAACCCAAAAAACATTTAAACACATGCTGTGACTCACCGATCACCTGCAACATGGTGGAGGATACCAGGTTTCCATCCCCATCTCTGATTTCATACACCCCATCGTGCCTTGAGGTCAGCCTCGCTATGACGACCTCATTGATGGAGCCGTTCCTGCCCAGAGAGATGAGGCCCCTGTAGCGCATGTCGTGGTCTGTTATATGGCCCTCACGGATCAGCTGCACAGGGCCACGGGTGGGCTTGGGGTCAAAAGGGCCCAGGGAGGATTCGTCAGGGTATCGGGTGGGGGTAAAAATGAGGTGGGCATGAGGGACAGGAAGAAAGAGGGGCAGATTTAGAGACTCCTTGGTGAAGCGGGTGACATTGAAGGAACGCCCTGTGTCCACATGCAGAATTATGAACACAAAGGGAGGAGTGCAGAATGAAGGAAATGTGAAGGTATAAGAGGGTGTCAGATGGAAAGGGAAAGATAAAATATAAATGTTACAGTTGACAGGATCCTAAAGTTGAAGAAATTCATCAGTCAGCTTCTTAAAACTGTCTCTGCTCACCGCGGACAGTGAGGGTGCTGCGGGACACGACCTTCCCCATGCTGTCTCTCAAAGTGTAGTTGCCTTGATCCGCTTGCGTCACTCTCTCGGCCACCCAGACCTTCCCGCCCCGCAGCAGCCTCCCCCGGCCCGCATCGCTGGTCACAGGGTCCGTCCGGTTCCACAGCACAACTGGCATGGCCTCAGGTGGAGCACCACGGGGAGAAAACTCCAGTAGGGAGCCATTTTCAGGGACGCTGTGCTCATAGTTCTCCCCGTAGTTTCTGTGGTAGGACTTAATGCATTCTGAGGTGAGTGAGGGATCAGAGAGAGGCAGAGAGAATGAGCAGCAGTAGTGGAAAGTACCTAAGAACATTTACAGTAGTACTGTACAATTTTGAGGTACTATACTTGAGTGTTTTTACTTTATGCTACTTTATACTTCCACTTACTACATTTCAGAAGGAAATATTGTACTTTTTACTCCACTCCACTAATAGTAGTTACTAATTGCTTTTCAGTTTAAGACTTTGCATAAAAAGCATTTGATTAAACCAGGGGCTCCCAACATGTTAGCAGCTCAACCAAAGCGAGATTTCCCCTCTAAACGTCTCAGATGGTTTCATTTAAATAATTGTTCAAGGTCTAAAGAGGTAAAATGATCCAATATTTCACAACAAAGCAAAGATAAAAGTCTAAAGATGAATACATATTTGTGTAGAAGAACGTTCATCTTTAATCATCTCTCGACATCTCAAATTTATCTTGTGACCCTTAGGATGGGGCCTGACCCCTAAGTTGGGAACCACTGGACTTTACCTAACTCTATATAAAGTAGTTGAAACTATCTCCACCTCAACCAGCTACAACAGTAAAATGCTGCTTAAATATTAATGCATCAGTATTAATTTTAAAAATGCAAAATATAATTACATATCAGTTACTACAGAGGCCATTTTTCTGCAGAACAAGTCTTTTTACTTTTGATACTTTAAGTACATTTTGCTGATAATACATCTGTACCTTTTACTTAAGCAGGATTTTAATTAAAGGAGTATTTTTACAATAATTGTAAGCCAATAAAAGAGGCATTGTGAAAAAAAAACAGGGATGGATTTCAGAAAGAGAGGAAACTACCGTACCAGAAACAGTCAAATGAACAGTCTCGTAGGTGAATCCAGAGGACAGTTTGATGGCGTAAAGTCCCTGATCATCATGGGTCACTTCTTTCAGGACTAACATCTTATCTCTGGTCCACTCGAAGCGTGGGTCCTTCACCTGCAGTTGTACAGTAAATAGGTTTTGGAAATCTGTACACACAACATACAAACAAGGACACAAGCAGCAACACACTTCCACTCACGATGGTTCTGTCCAGCAGGACGCGCCTCAGCCCATCAGGGTTTGGTGTAAAAGTCACCATCCTGGATGTCGAGTACACAGGCAGGCGAAATTCCTTCCCGGCACACACCTTCTGGACTTCTTCTCTTTCACCTGTCGAAGTGGAAAAGAAAGTCAGCAACCTCTTCAGACAACATATTTTGTAGGTGAATCATATGTGATGAAATGTGGCATTTGACTCACCCAGTACGACCCAACCTGTGGAGAGAGCAGAATCAATATGATTATTATTAATCTTCTCTAGCACAATGCTTAGACCTGACACACACTGGAATATCACTGAAGAAATGATGGTACCACTTTCTAACAGTTTACAGTTCCATTTGTAAAGGGTTTAGAAGTTGCACAGTAATTAAAGACTTTATCAATGGTTAATATATCATTTAATTGTTTTCAGTCAGGTTTTAGAGCTCGTCATAGCACCGAATCAGCCCTTGTTAAGGTTGTCAATGACCTTCTTCTGTCTTTTGATACTGTTGATCACGCCATTGTCTTGCATAGACTATAAACTTGGGTAGGCCTTAAGGGCACTGCTTTAAATCTGCAACGTTCATACCTTTTCCAATAGAACTTTCTCTGTTGTAATAGCACGCTCATGTTCTTCCGTAGTTCAGTTTAAGTGTGGTGTCCCCCAAGGGTCCGTTCTTAGACCACTTTTATTTTCAATATGCATGCTAGTCAGGTTATACAGACCCATGATGTTCTCATCACTGTTACGCGGATGACACGCAGCTTTATGTTCCACTCAGTTCCAATAACACTAACAGCATAGCTAATCTACTTGCATGCCTCACTGATAATGAATACTGTGATGTCCCAAAACTTCCCAGTACATAGCGCAGCTGCCTGGATTATAACTGGCACCTAGAAAGATGAACAGATTTCCTCTGTGCTAGCCAATTTACACTGGCTCCCTGTTAAATTTCGTCTGAATTTAAAAATTCTACTTAGCAGTTTTAAAGCACTAAATTTATTGACCCCTTGTGTGCCTGTGCATGTCCGCTGCTTGTTGTTCCCAGGTCTCAGCTGGTGACAAAAGGTGATCAGGCCTTTAAAGTTAGAGCCCCTGGACTTTGCAATACTCTGCCAATTGATATTAGACAGGCTACATCTTAAAACGCTATTTTATAAGAAAGCTTTTACGCATGCTTAATGTTACTTGTAGTTTTACCTTTCCATCCTTGCAACTTTATATTCTCCCGTTTTAACTTTTTAAGCTCCTGTGTTTGATGATCTCATTGTTTGTTTTTATTTTCATTTGTCTTTATTATTTGCTTGTTTCGCTTCTCTGTAAAGCACTTTGTAACTTTGTTAAGAAAAGTGTTGAACATATAAAGTGAATTTTATTAATGATCAATAGGCTACCAAATCTGGTGTGCCACTTTTTTTCCTGACGTTGTTTTTGGGAAATACAGACCCTCAAATGGACTGTTTGTCCTCTGACTTCCTGGAAAAGAGCTGCAGATTATCTGGACCATTATCCATTTATAAAAAACAAATGAACATTTACAGCTGTGGACTTGACAGATTATGTCAAGAAGCCTTTATTAATGACGTTTATAATTGCATTTGGATTTATAATCGCACATGACTTATTAACTTTGGCTGTCAGCTTCTTAGAAAGTGAGAAATTTGTGACTCTTTATTAACATTGGTATATGAAAACTGTGTCTTATCAAAAATAGAGAAACCAAATGAGTATTGGTTGATCATGATGGTTCATCAACATTAATAACTACACCATTACCACATAATAAAGGAAACACCAGTCAAAGGGATTTTCCCGACCTGGCAACCCAGTTGTTAATTATTTAAGCCATTAGCTACAACGTATAAAAACCAAAGTGTTTCTTGTTAAAAGTGGTACAAAATTATATTCAATAACTTACCCACAGCAAGAGGAAGGGTAAAAAGGGCAGAGAGTAGGACAGAGGAGGACATCTTCTCCTGTGAAGACAAACCAGATTGTTTTACCTACAAACACAGTGGACAGACATGCACACGAGATTGTGATCCATCCCCACCCTCCTCCGAAAACAAGGCTGCGAGCCGCGGGACATGCGATCATCAATCAACAAGACACACAAGGGGGGGCTCAAAGACAACTGTGGTGATGTTTCTGCAGAGCGATGCATATACTGCGTATATCCAAAAATAATCAATGTAGTCACAGCCTGATCCACGACGCCCTGTGTCTGAAGTCATGTCCACTCAGGTGTCTAACATGTTTCCCAGCCGATGAACAATATACAGTGATACAGCGGGTCATCGGGCCGTCAATTATTGATCATGTACAAATGATCACAGTCTGTGATGCATCTAGTCTGAACTCACCTGCAGGATGTGTGAAGAATAAGTCCACCGTTGGATATTTATTAATGTTTATGTGAATGGGGATAAGAGGGTAACAACGTCCTCTGCAGAGCGCGCATGAGCATTAGTCCCCTTCTTTTATTTAGGGCGACGATAGGCTGTATTCCCAGCAGCTCCTACGCAAGATGCGTAACATGTAACGCGTCATTTTGCCGGTTCCCAGGTATAAACACGCTATTAGCGTAAGAGAGTACTCAGTTACAGAGTGGGATGTTCCTGATGGGCTGTGTGCCAAGATTAAACCTAAAATGTTCTCAGGAATTTACAAAAACACGAGGGCAGACGCTCATTTATGAAAATGTCCTGCAGAGAAAAGCACTGTACTGAAGTACTTTTACTTCCATTCAATGCTACTTACTTATACTGCGTTACAATTCAGAAGGAAATATTATATATTTATATATATACTACATTTATTTTACAGTTACAGTTTTCAAATTAAAATTTTATATACACAATAATAATTAAATTAAACTACCAAATAGTAGTTAAAATTAACTTCATCTCGACCAACAACAACAACAACAACAACAACAACAACAGTAAAATGCTACTTAACGCATCAGTAATAGGCTACTAATCAAATAATGTAATAGTATAACACTCACGGTCATTTTTGAGTACTTTTTATACTTTAAGTACATTTAGCTACACATACTTTTGCTTAAGTGACATTTTCAATGCAGGACTTTTACTTGTAATGGAGTATTTTTATATTGCAGTAGCCTATTACTTTTACTTTTTTAAAGGAATAGAAACTGTGAATTTCTAGTTTCAATCAAAAACAAATGACCTGCGAAACTTTAACATACAATTTTACAGTCCTCCAACGGGCAGAGAAACACTGAAAAGGTTCAATTTCAATATGAATCATGTGACCTGATGTCTGTGAACTGCACACAGAACTCCCATGTTCACCAGCTTAAACTCTGTTGCTCAAATAAAAAAGTTTCAGTGCCTATAACTGTTTTATTAAAGAGTGATTATTCCTTTTTGAACTGTTTAATTTGAAGGATTTAATAGTGACTTGAGGAGGTGAAAGAATCCAGATTTCACAAAAAAAAGCAAAAATTAAAGAAAAATCTGAAAATGACGATAATCTTGCAGAAACATTTATTTTCTTTCGAATGCATTTTATCATATTGTGCCCCCCTAAGATTTACGGGGCCACAACACACACGACGCCTTGGTTGGGAACCACCACCTGATAGACGGTAGGCTGCGCAGTTTGCGCACATATTGCGCAGTTACGACGCAAACAACAGTGACAAGGAGGCCTCGCCCAGTTCCATTTTTCTGTCCTGCAGTAGTAACGCACAAACTCGACCGTAAAACAAAAAGAAACTGATTTTATTTTGCAGTGAGTAGACAAACTCTTGTCTGTCCGTTTTTCTTAAGTCTTGTGCTTTTTGTACGTGACTCTGTCGGGCGTCTTGTTTGGTGAATATAACATTATACATCCTCACAGAAGAGATGCAACGATGCCGTTCAATCCATTTGACATTTAACTGTACAGCTTTTTATTTTTCATACAGCATATCTGTGGGCTCCGTACAACAACAACAAATATGCCAATTATGAGAACAGTGTCATTTGCGTCTACATCTGTGCGCTGCAGCAGCTGCAGTGTGAAACATGTTCACAATGTGCTGTGACTTAGCTGTTTTCACCCTGATTGTGCTGTAACTTATTAATTAAAGAGCAGAAGAATTAGTTACATTTAATTATTTCAGTCAAATACTCAACTTTAATGAAAAACATACATTTACAGATTCTAAGTCTCTTTTACGTTTTATTAGCTTTTTCTTTATGCATTTAACATTATTTCTTTATTTAAATTTTATTCATTTATTTACTTCTCAATGCATTTTTATTCATTCACATATTTGGTTAATATTAACTTTAGTCCTGAATAGAATGTGGCTGCTGTTCAGCTTTTTGTTGAAAGTGATTAAAGGTGAAAGGATTTTTGGTTATTAATTTGACAGATATGCAAACAAAGTAGAAGTGAAATATCTTAAAACAGTCAACAGGCCTTTTTAATAGAAGACACTTTGACATGTCACAGTAGGAAAAGCACAGGTGTAAATAATAAAATTAATGATGGCTGAATTCCATCTAGCTGCTTCAGATTTAGGGTCCTGGTACTGTGCATGCTGGATCACTGTCACATTGTCATGGCTTACTGGGACACTAAAATAAAACAAAGATGTTGTTAATTTTATTCGGCACAGGAACAAAGGGAACATGCAAAAATGTTGGTTTACATCAGCAGCTATTGTGACATTCACATGTATACAAAATAATTCACAACATTTTCAGTGTTATCTGTGGTATCAAATGTATTGACGTTGCTTGCAGTATGTTTTCCGCGTCCTCAGATGTTTTGTGTCTGACTTACCTTAATATTCCATCTGTCTCTTCTTCACTCTGTCATCTTTCTCATTGAAGGTTCATCTGCCAGTTTGAAGGCTGAGAAGCAGTGCTATGGCAGAAGTTTTACATTTCCACTTCAATATACAAAAGCTTTTTCCAATGGACAGCTGTACTTCACTCCGAGTAATGGGGGATCCAGGAAGCTAGTGATAGATAAATGGGAGGTGAGCAGCTTCGGGTGCTGTAATTTATACTATCACCAATATCACTTTGACATACACTCATGGCAAGATCTGGAATATGACAAATTGTCTTCTGTTCAAGTCAGAGCAAACCAGGTTTTGAATGAGACTGAACAAAATCTACACTCTGTCCTTAGTAAATGTATTTGTGTTGTCCACTGATTTAGTTTCCACTGGCACAGTTAATTTAATAGATGTGACAGAAAGAGATGAAGGAACTTTTTCCATCATATTAAATGAGGGAAGAGAATTTGATCTCGTTAAACTGAAGGTTGTGGGTGAGAACATTACACTATACTGCATATTTAAAGGCTCTATTCCATCAGAAACCTTTTCTGGAAACAGGTATTTCTATTAGCCATGTGCAGCAATGAGTCCACTTATGTTGTTTGTATTTTTCAGACTGTGCTGACGAGATCACGAGCTATTACGGGTTTATGTACTCCTGTGATGTTCCTACACAGACTGAATTCCTGGAGTTCACTCAACTTCACAGTCTAGACCAGCCAAAGGTCCTGTGGAATCGCACCGACCCCCAGACCAATAAGGGAGGCAGAGGACAGGTGAAGCGTAATGTCTGGGAGATTATCAACCTCACTCAGGCAGACAACGGCTACTACAACTTCAGGGGAAAAGACACTGTACTGTATAGAATACGGCTCACAAAAGGTGATGTTAGGAACTTGATAGAAGCTGCATGTGAGATTTTACACTGATGCCTATCTGATTAAATGTTCCTATACAATATACTCTTTATCACACACAGAGAACAACAGACATTATGATACAAAGGTGAACAAGCGGCTCCTCATCCAATATCCTTTTGCTGTTGCCTCGTGGACTGTGACTTTTACACCTGAGGGGGAAATGGAACACCAAACATTGATGAGAGAAGGCTATCTGGTTAGAGGAGATAATGATTTTACAGAGAGGATTCGGGTCACACGTAATGCCATAGAGATTGATCCTGTGGAAAGCATGGACGCTGGCACTTTTGAATTCAGAGACCTGCAAGGCAACCTGGCCCAGACTGTGCAGGTGGAGGTAAACCACAGTGAGCAGCACATTTTTTCTTACGGGTGGAAAAATGTAAGAACAAACTGTTACTGATGATTCAAACTAAGACCGCCCCCCTTCTTCTGCTCTTACAGAATCTGCTCCTACCTTTGTTTATGTTGCTATTATTGTCGGGATTATCTTTGCTATGATTGTCTGCTGTTGCTGCATGAGAAAGTGGTGTTGTAAAAAGAGCTCTTCTAAAAGGGACGAGTCAGCCCCTCAGACTGCAGAAGCGCCTCCTGTGTATCACCATGCAAGTACTTCTTCAAGTGGGCATTCAGACCAACTGTTTATAATATGTGCTGCTATTTTTACTTCAATGTCCTTGTTCCAATTGCAGGGTGAGAATCAACCTGCAGGCCCAAGATATGCTGCACCCGCTCCGGCTTACTCTTATCAGCCAATGAATCCCTTTGATGGGCGAAAAAAATCCACAGTCCTCGTTCTGAGCAAAGACATCTTCCACAGCTGAAGTTTGTTGAGCTCATTATGTTTTGTTAGTTTGGAAAATACCCACTAGACTGCTGTAGCCTCATATTGCATTCAGCGATTTCCAATTTAAGTGGTGGTGGTGGTGGTGGGGCAGTCCTTGTTGTGCGCAAAAATACATTCAGAAGTATAGCATTAAGAAGGGATCTCTTGGGCACCTGACTATTGTTTTAAGACAGACTTGAAAAAGTGTGAACTTATCCTTTAACACCTTACCTTATAGGTGTACAACCCCCCACAGCCTGAGGTACACACACAGACATACAGAATTCCCTCTAAATGCATGAAATGGAGGGGCATCAAAGTCTGCTGGCATAAATCCAACGATCTTAACAAACAACAAGAGAATCTCATTCTAATATTGATTTTTGGCCATTCAAAGGCAGACTCATTTCACACATTGAACTTACCCAAACTGTTTCATCAACACACACATTTACCTTTTTTTTTTTTTGGGCTTCTCTCTCCAGGTTGCACCTCTAGGAGGACAGGGAGCCGCTCCAGCTCCTTCAATCGGCTCTGATTATCTCTCCTCCAACCCTGAGCCAAAGTTTGAGCTGAAAGGAATGAGCTTTCCCTCAGCTCCCCCCCTCAGTTCAGACTCAACTTTCGCTGATGTTTACTCCTCAGATAAACTCAACTTTCTGTAAGGAGCACGCTGAAAATTCAAGTGATGCAGAGTTGAGTTCAGCATTGTGCTTCATGATGAGCTGGAACACAGCCATTTCAGTCCTTGACTGGATTGTGTGATATACGCACATCAAACATTAAGTTAGAGTGTGGGATATCCTCTTTCTTTCAATATAAATACACACAAATGCGGTGTGATCAAAGTCTGAGGCCAGTACAGTAAAAAACAGTTTTTATCAGTTAACTCTTGATAACTTGAGATTGGTTGTAAGGTTGTAGTTGAGAGCGAAGCAGTGGAGGGTAGGAGTAATACCAAGGAATACATTTTAAAACTTAAGTCGCTTCCTACAAATGATTATGGTATTATTTAGCTATTTATTCCCTTTTTTCCAGATAATGAAGAATAAAGCTCACTCAGCGTAGCTCTATACTGTTAATTACAGCTGTGTTTCAAGAGTGAACTGCCATAATCAGGATATCTGTATAATATGGATTATAAATGTGAATGTATAAGAAATGATGTTACAATAAGGACTGAAAGTGAATCTATGTAGCAGATTTTAGAGACACAAACTGGAGTCAAACTGACTTCAACACTCATGGAGATCAAAACACTACACTCAGGAAGTTAAGCCACTGTTACAAGCTTTACTTGTATACAATTCTTATATGGTTGTTTCAAACCTTTATCATGTGCCTTCAGCTTCATATATCAATATGTCTGAATGTCATTTATTACATTCATTACATTTTGAGAAATGATATGGGATATCTTTATTTGTTTTATGCTTTTTAAAATGTCCTACACCTGGAAACGGTTTCACTTTTTTGTGTATATTTGTAGATCTTGTGTAAGCTGGAGCTTTTTTCCATAAGCTCTTGTTGTGGCTTTGTGAAACTGCCCTGGTCTTTAGGCCATGAAATCAATGTAAAATAGTGACATTTGTTATGTGATACAAATATCTGTCTGCATTATATGTAAGCATGTGTAACTATACTTGTAAAAAACGTTTTCTCCTGGTTTTTGAAAGCTTAAGCCTCATTGGGCTACATGTATCAAATCCCAGAGAAAAGCTGCAGCAGAGTGGAGACAACATCAGAAAAATAACTTATTAAGGTCTGAGTTTGAGAAGAATGAACATGTTCAGTAGTATCCAGTATGGGGGCGGCTGTGGCTGAGGTGGTAGTGAAGTTAAGCCATTAATCTTATTAGCTATTGGTTTGATTTCTGGCTCTTTCTGTCCAACTTTCAGTGTCCATGATCAAGACACTGAACCCCCTCTCAGTGGGGAAGTCGCTCTAGACAAAAGCATTTACTAAATGAATGTAATGTATTAAATTAAATCTGAACCACAATCTGCATATGCAATTAAGTAAAAGTATTGACAACACAATACAGTAATAATGAAAGAAAAACTGCATTTAAATAAAAATGCAAATAATACAAATACTCTACATTTAAAATTTTGGAGGTATATGCAGTGAAATTGGCTTAAGTATCAAAAGTAAAAGTAAGCATGGTCTCCTTTCACAGTGTTACATTATTGTTGCATACATAGGCTTACAATGCAACTTATTTGTGGTGGAGAAATTAATGTAATATGTAACTGTCTAACTTCATGTTGCTGGCAAAAGGCCCTGAAAACCTATTCTCACAATCAGCTTCTTTATGTTCGACGTGCAATTGTACTGTTTACTTCGAAATCTGGAACATCATCTGGAAAATTTCGTTATTTTCCATGAAATATTTCTGTATTTGTGCTTTTGTTTTGGTCATCTGACTGGTTTGAAGAGTAAGGGGCACTTTTGAAAAAAAAGGTGATGTCACATACTCGTGTTTTGGTGTACCAATCACAATTTAACAATATAACAATCAGAATCTGATGGCAGTTGTCCCAAAGGTATTGGGATTCATTATCTGGTGACCATACGTGTTGTGGCACTCCATCCAACAGTTGCTGAAATATTTCAGTATTTCAGAAGTTTTCAGATGTAAGATGTTTTGACTTTTCCACATGCATGTATTCCCTAATATTTGCGCAGGAAAGTAACCGAGTAACGGATGGGGCCAGTTCACGGGCGGTTACGGTTAATTCCGACAGTACTTAAACGCATCACGACTATCTCCATCGAAACACCGTGTTGGGTGTGCCCGCAGACCAAGCTCTCTACCCCGGTAGTTGATGTACAACTGTAGAGCGGGATGTGTCAATTGTTCAACGCCTGTCTTCATATTATGCAGCTATTGAAGTGTTTGCCCGGCTGGAATATGTCATTAGTGAAGCCTTGATGAACTATAAACATATCGTTAGTTGATATAACTGGTCGACAACGGTTTAACGTACGCTGGACTCTGGTTTTTAATAACGGCAGATGATGATAGTGCTGTTGTTGCTAGGTGCCTGTGTTAGTATCGGTAGTATGGGTGAGTAACATTATGAATCCTCCTTTAGCGAGATTGCTTGTAAGACTATATCCCGTTTTCCTAAATAGAAAGACTCAGAGCTAAGGAAGTAACATTATGTGGTACTCAATCAGTGGTGGAACAATTTTGAGGTAGACTATCGTTATGTGTACGTGAGTATTTCCAATTTAGCTAACATTACACTCCTAGTCTAATCGACTACATTTCAGAGGGAGATATTGTACTTTTGACTTCACTGTATCTATGTAACAGCTATGGTTACTAGATTCTATATACAAAGCATGATTAACTCATGCAATATAGTACATATTAAATGCACTGCATTCCCACACTGGTGTTTTGAGTTGTGTGGTTGAGTGGTGAAAAACTTAAGTATGCTTGGATTTATTTATTTAAGGTTACCATGTAGTAATAATAATGATACACTTGCAACTTGTCGAAACGAACGAACGAAACTAACAACAAAGCCCCCACAGTCTTGAAAAATCCTTATTTTGTTATCATGTTTTATGTCTTATTGTATTTATTATTATGTTGCACAAGATAATAATTTGTGCACACAAGTTATAAGATCAACTTTTGGGAGTATGGGGGCTCCATAATTTAACTCTCCGAAAGGGGTCATTTTACATAATGAATACTTTTACTTTTAATACATTTAGCTATACTTTTAGTATTGCTACTTTTACTCAAGTAAAAGATCTGAATACTTCTTGAACCACTGCTACCAATTATGATAAACATCTGCAGTAGTAAACGTATAGTTAGTACATATTATATGATGATGATATATATGTGCACCCATTTAAAAGTTAATAAGGTTTATTACTTATTCACAAAGGTTGCTAAATAAATTGACATTTCAGTGTATTTTAGTCAAACATAAGGATATCAAATCATACTAAAGTATAGATGTATGTTCAAATAATTTTGAAATATAAAGCAAAAACAGTGCTCAAAAGATGTCTGGTAATGTTAACATACATTCACAAGGTTTGTACTCAGTGTTTTGTTGTTGTTGTGCTTCCTCTCTAGGCCTCTCTTATGATGAGAATTATGAGTATGGGGACACATACAGGATGAGGCTGCAGAGAAATACTAAGTCCATCGAGTTCAACCCTAAGTACAACTCAGATGTGACAATGTTGTGGAAACGTGATGACCCTCCAGCCACAGAGGACAGTAGGCGTCAGGTGATGGGTTTATACTATGTGATATTTAATGTAACCCAGAGAGACAGTGGCCGCTACATAATGAGAGACAAAGATCAGAAAGCACTGTCTACCAAGACCATTGAGGTAATAGGTGAGGATCCTCCTTAGTTCTCAATTTATCTAATGTCCTTTCCTGGCACTTCTTTTTGTCAAGACATGTGGCTGTCACACTCTTTTCTTGGTCATTTGGTTTTAAGCATTTAAGTTTAATATTATACTGACTGTAGGTCAAAATACACAAGAACATTAATTGAAAATGTCCCACTGTTTTTTTTATTGTTTTTTTTACAGTTAAATGTCCTTGTGGGCCTTAAGGTTTAACCAAAACTCATAACTGGAAAAAGTGACAACTTTGTATCAACTTGTTAAGACTCAACAATTTCATGTTTTATAACTGAATTAAAGTGAATATTTCAGAATCAATTCCTTAATTTACTTCAAATAGCTTGCTGAGTTACTTAAACCCCAAACGTTTGTAGTTTTATCTTTCACAGAGCACAGCGATTGTGGTCAGCTTGGATTCACCCCGTTACAGTCGACAAAACTTACTCCTGCAGCATAATCCACTCCTTCACTGTTCATCCATATGCTTGCTCACTAATTGACCAGTCTGTCGAACCTACCTTCTGGAGAAAATAGTACTGTTTGGAGCATGTGAGCATATGGATGAAAACGTATCATCATTGAAATCCATTGTAATTGACATGAATTTAAAGGAACAGTTCCACATTTTGGGAAATTCAGTTATTCGCTTTCTTGCTGAGAGTTAGATGAAAAGATTGATACCACTCTCATATCTATACAGTAAATATGAAGATACAGGAGATGGTTAGCTTAACTTAGCACAAAGAATCGAAATGGGGGAAAAGCTAGCCTGTCCAAAGGCAACAAAACCTGCCTACCAGCCCTTCTAAAGCTCTCTAATTAATGCATTGTAGCTTGATTTTTTTTAATCCTTACTAAAACCGAAGCATAAAAAAAGTTGCAGTTTTTCGGGGGAGTTATGTGCTGGACTAGGTTCTCGTAGTTGGAATTTGTTACCTTTGGACACAGCCTGGTTAGCTGTTTCCCCCCGTTTTCACTTTTTGTGCTAAGCTAAGCTAACTGTCTTCTAGCAGTAGCTTTATATTCACTGTACAGACGTGAGGGTGGTGTCAATCTTTTCATCTATCTCTTGGCAAGAAAGCAAATTAGCATAGTTCCCAAAATGTTGGACTACTCTTTTAAGCTGCAGCTGACAAAACTTACACCAAGAACCAAGACTACACGGTATGAGTGTTTGGTAACATTTTGGGTGAAGAATCACTTTGATATCCTCTGACTTGTGCGCCCTCTCTTCCAGCAACCACGAGGACCTATTCACGGCGTACTGGTGAAAGCTTCAGCTTCACTTTTGATGGCCTGGAACCGAGCTCCTGCAACATTTACTTCTTCCCAGGAAATGACCATGAAATGAGAGAGACTGAGATGGTTCGTCAAGGCAGGCTGCAGCATGGTTTGGATAACCCTGATTGCGTACATTTTGATCTGTTAAAGCCATGTGGGATTTTAAATAAAGTCCTCCAAGTGTCATGCAGCGGACGCTTCGAAGTCAGAGATCAGAATGGCAACGTGGCCTTAGTGGTGTTATTGGAAATAGAGCGTAAGTAACCTGTGTTTTATAATGGTGTCAGATGACTGTGTTATTGAATTATCACCTTGTCATAAAAAGCCATATTTTTAGCTTCTTTTGTTTGTTTTTAGCTTTTGGTATATCCAATGTTGTTTCATAAGCCCAAGGATTTGTACAGTTTTCTCAACCCAGCAGAGACCACACAATCCTAAAACCTAATGTTTGACACGTTAGCAGTGTTTTTCCGACTTGTTCCTTTTCTCTTACACGTACTGTACCTATTTACTATTATCCACAACCTGTTAATAGGTCTGCAACTAATGATTATTTCCATTATCAATCCATCTTCCTTTAAAAAAAAATCTTTCTGCTATAATTGTCATAAAATTACCATCACAAGTTCCCAAATCCTAGGGTGACATCTTTCTTTTTTATGTCCAAGGTAGATTTACAGTGATACAAATCAGAGAAAAGCAGGATATCCTCACATTTGAGAGGCTGGAAGCAAAGCCGCAAATATAGATACATTTTCTGCCCATCAACTAATCAACTCATTGTTTCAGTACAACATTATAATCCATCGCACCTCGGTATTGCCTTTGGTGTTTTCCTCGCTGTATGTTCCTGCTGTGGTTGCATGAGGCACTGCTGCTGTGGGAAGAACGCCTCCGAAAAGCAAAGCACTGAGGCTGATGATGCTGAACCTCCTGTGCATTACCAAGAGGTGAACATGTTCTGCATTAAAGCTACCTGACACTTTTTGTTGTGTGTGTACAGTAGTGTAAAGTTAAAAGTCCTGCTGTTGAAATCACTGTGTTTCTGTTTACTTCAACCTGCAGTATGACAATGAGCCTGCTGGGGTGAGGCCAGCCCAACTCAGTCAGCCCTCTGAGACACACTACCTCGCTCAGCCTTCTTATAATCCGACCGGCCCGCTGGTTAGTGTGTTTGGTATTTCGTAGAGAAAACTTCTCCTCTCTTGTTTATTCTCTTCCCTCTCCACTACTAATATGTTATGTGTCGCTTCACTCTGCAGATACACAATCCTCCTACTGTGAATGTGCCACCAGCTTATTCTGAGGTATGACCTGCTGCTGCCTATGAGCACGCACGCACACACATACTCACACACTTGATAAATTAAAGTGCAATAGTATTTTTCAACATCTATTTAGAGACCAAATTGGGATTTTTTTTTGTAGCTCTCCAGTGTGTTGTTTGTGCTAGTCAGTGTTTCTCCAAATTAAAGGTGCCCCATGGAGTTTTGTGTGTGTGTCCTTGAGGCCTAACAAACATTTCCTTCCTCAAAAAACATGCAAAAAACCTGCATTGTTTCCATCCATGTTTACTACCCTGGCAGTCTTCCCTGCCTTTGCTGGCACATCGCTATGTTTCTGGAATAATGTGATACCATTGGCAGCAATGTGTCTTGTGTCAAGCATGTGCATGCGCTTACGCTTCCTTGTGCGCATGTACGAGGACAAACAAAATGGGGACCCACTCTCCACCTGCTCCACAGGGCGCCTTTAACGCCACATTTCTCACCTGTCTGTGGTGTCACTCCATTTGTTTTGTAGTTTTGTCTTTTGCTTTATGTAAAAGGAGGAAGCATGTTGGAAGTGATTGTTGCTTTGGCTTTTCAATTGTTCCACCATCTGCTATTTTTGGGAAACTAAAAACAATGCCCTGCTCTTGTTTTGCTCTCTAAGCAAGAGCTTTCCTTTGGGCTGTAAAGCATTCCATAGATTCCCCATGTTATCTGAACTAGCAGCACACAATGTAAAATATAATTTAAAAGCCTCTAAACACGGAGTTAACTGCTGATTCAATCAACAATCCTACCATATGCTCAGTTTATTAGCTGCTCTGGAGCTCTTGAGTTTTCCCAGTTGTCGTGGAATTCCATTTTTTTTTCTGAGCACTTGAAGGACATCTCATCCACGTTGGCTAAAGATAGAAACCTTACACAGTGACATGTCTGTCTTTTTCTGTCCAGGTTTCACCTCTAGCTGAGCAGACAGATGCTCCAACTGACCCTGTCCACTCTGACCCAGAGCCGCGGTTTGAGCTGAAGGGGATTACCTTTCTCTCTGCCCCCCCACTCAATTCAGATTCAACTTACTGTGACGTGTATAACTCAGACAAACTCAACTTCCTCTGAAAGCCTTGATTTTAAAAGGTACACTCAAATTTGTACACTCCTTCATTAGTGTGACATTAAAGGAGTAGTTTGACATTTTGGGAAATACGCGTATTCACCAGTGGCTTCCTGGAGTCTCCGCTGGTTGCCTGGCAACTGGTCCCAGCCAAGAAATAGTCCGGCACATAACCCCCCCGTAAAATGGCGAATTGTCATTTTTATACTTCGTTATTTTTTTTTTTTTATAGATTAAACAAACAAGAGTTATCTCTGTACAGAGCCAAGCTGTTTCTTGTGTTATTTGCCAAGTTAAGCTAACCAGCTGCTGGGTATAGCTTCATATTTACTGTACAGAGAGTGGTATCAGTCTTCTCATGTAACTGTCAGCAATAAGCAAATGTGTGTATTTCCCAAAATGTTGATCTATTCTTTTAGCATTTGTAGCGTTTTCAGGGCACCTACACAGAAAGACACGTCGACTCTTCACACATCCACAAATCTGTTCCTCCACATATTGCAAATCGCATGATGTTCCATTTAATGACAGTTTGTTAAAAAAAACAAGGAAAGAGTAAAGACCATATTTTGAAGACCATATTTTCTGAGTCAGTCCCAGTTGTTTTAGCTTTACTATGAGTTTGAGAGCCTTCAAAAGCCACTTGTGTGATGAGCAGAGCATGAGACTTTGTAGCCAAGGATCACAGGTGAAAGGGACATTTTCATGAAAAAGCATGTAGTCTAAATTGAGAGTGCCTGCGTTATTTACAATAATTTTCTACCTCATGAGTCTCACTTAGAGAGTCTCATCAGTTTCTCACAGTACTGAGTGAAGAGCTTTCTCATTCCTGCAGTTCTGTCAGGGATACATAATTTAATGCAGACCAACTTGACTGTGAACATTTTCAGGGAAGACAAACATAAAGTAGCCTTATCTCTGCAAAGCTCTCTGTATTTTAAAGAAGTAGACATTTTCCTGTCCTGTGGGATTCATCTTGTAGCTCTATTGTATTTAAATAATATTTGGTGCTTGCAGTTTAGTGTGGATTCTGAAGTAGAATTAATTTCAAATGAGCTGTAGATGTTTACTCATATTGATGTATAGCTGCTGTATTGCAGAAACATTTTCATATACTCAGGCGGGTCACACACACATATCTAAATGTTTTGAAGTTATATTATAGTGATTGTGTAAAAATATCACAAGCACTGGTTGCCTTTTCCTTGTGCATATTTTCAATGGAAAGCGCCACAATGGCACTTGCACCTTAAATGCATAACTTATAAATCTGTGACTTTTACACACACAAACACACGCAAGCAAGCCATGAGCTTGAATACAGTCCTGCATGTCTCCATTTTATCACTCATATGTATACTAAACACAAAACTAGAGCTGTATTTGGAGCTTTAGTAATTATTCATTAAATAGATGTCAGTTGTTTTAATTTGAATTGTTCATTTATTAACGTTGTGGAATGAATGTCATAGTTTATGACTTGTGTAAATATGGTGGAGTAGAGCCTTTTTGAGAACATGATATGAGGAGTTCTTGTGTTTGTATCTTACTGTATTTGGAGTCAGGTGCATTAAAGCTAATTACTCCCTACTGTATGGTTTGTATTTGTATTTATTCCACTGGCTTCATGTATTCACAGACAACACAATTTACTTATAGTTCTGTAACACCACAATATGCACCGCCCACTCAACATGTCACCACACAGCCAAAAGCTCATCCAAGCATATAAATCACCCCCACTACCACCACCACCACCCCAACTGGTTCACGGAAGAAACTCAACTGAGCAGAAGTTAAAATACGGCTGGGCCTTTTGTGTGTTGTTAAGAACAACTACAGAGCCATAAATCTGTTTGTTGTACGAGACAATAACCAATTCTTCGTAGACACATTCGTTACCCTCAGTGATCCTGAAAATCTCTGCAAGTTTACCACATCCTTGTGCTTTAAGTAGGACTGCAGCGGATTGATGCCTGAAATGCAACTTTTTCACCGCAAATTTTTTTCAGTGTGGTTCCTTCTTTATGACTTTATACTTACCCCACGGGGTTAAAAAGGCAAAAGGCAGCACTGAGTGTCTACTACTGAACAAATGCAGACCAATCCTAAAATGAGGGGTCCTCAAAAAAAAAAAAAAGAAAAAAAAGAGGGAAAAAAAAGAAAAGAAAAAATCCTACCCCTTAATAGACAAAGGCAATATTCCCGGACTAATTTGATCTGTACTGCTCATATCCTCAGCCAACACTGTAACCACGGATAAAAACCCTAACTATGAGAAAAGAAAAAACAAAACACAAAATGCTCTAAGATGAGTCTTCACTTTACTATTGATCCACACTGTCCTTTGTTTTGATGACAGCACTCAATAACATTTTCAAATTTAAATTAATGGGAAAATGCTATTCATAGTTACCTGATAATTACATCAAAGTATAAATTGTAAGTCATCCAGAGCAATTAAAATCTTATCAGTTGACTTCTAATCACTTAATCGGTCATCTCTAACCAGATTAAATTATAGATAGACTTGAGACCTAAGGTTAGGTGTTACAGACGCATTTAAAATCTCTTTGATTATCTGCCCCAAAAGCAGCACTTTTGCTTAATGATCTCAACAGCTATAGTATTTGTGCCAGTTAGAAACAAACTGGACTTTTTAGAATTTTCACTTTTATCCACTTGATTTTGTGAATTTGACTCACGTGAGTCAGAGCTGCTGCAAGATTTAATGCAAAATTATGAATTATTACATACACTGACTGAAGTTGTTATGGTGAACTCGATAGCAAACAGTTGATTATTTACACATTTAACAGACCTGGAGCAACATTATCATTTATTTGGAGTTGAATTTTGGCCACCTGGTAAATTTTAGTCCAATATTTACTCTCTCTCTGCTCAGTTTTGCTCTCCACCAACTCATGAGGGAAATATCTGGTTCTGTAGCTGCTCAATTCTCCACTGAAAACAACTGATGGCTGCAGCTGAAAATGACGCTGTGAGACTGAACCAAAACAGTAAAATTGTGGGCCGAAAACCCAAAACAATGAGCTGACGGACGCTATAAAGCTCCGTGGAGCTGCGGGAACTGCAGTTGGGTGATAATTCTTTGCGATTTTGTCAGTACAAGCGAGACCTTTCACATTACAGTCATTTGATCCATCGTTTTTATAAAAATATTGATCATAGCTTTAAAGTCAAAGGCTCCATTTGCACACACATCTTGTGTGTGAGTCAGATCTTCTGATATTAGGCATTTTATTTTTTTTCACAGTAAGGTTATCATCAAATAATCATTTTGTAAATACATTTAGGTCTAGAATCACATCATCATCGCTCTCTATTTTTGTGTCCGTGATGGTGCAGAGAGGTGGCGTCACAGTGAAACCTCAGTTAGTTTCACATGGCACTCCACCACAGCAAAGTGTAGGAGGGAAGTGAGTTTTGCTGCTGCAGGGTGAGCTAACCGGAATGATAATTCTGGCACATAGGTCAGGTTGTTCCACTCGGCTGGAGTGGCAGTGGGGGTGGAGATGGTTGGTGGGAACCCAGAGGATCAGAGAAGCTTCCAGCTGACTGAGCAGGAGGGAACCAACCAGACACAAGGAACTGAAGAGACCGCAGATCGGCCTGGGTTGAAGATACTAAGTAGGTTGTGGTGAGTTGAAACTGAGACGTAAGAAATGAGATTGGCTGCTTGATAGTGGATTATTTCAGTTTCTAAAAGCCTAATCTGAGATACCTTCCACCCACAGAGATATTTTTCTGTCATGCTAGCAGCATGTCTATATAGATGGCAATGCCGCTGTGTCGGTTGGTCAACAACCATTGGATGCATTGCCATGAAATTTGGAACAGGTAAATGGTGCCCAGGAGGAATCTAATGAATTTGGTGATCCCCTGACTTTACCTCTAGCAGCACCAGCAAGCCAGTGTTTTGAATTCATCCAATACTTTGGTGTATGACCAAACACCTGCAAAACTAATGACATTCCCATCAGGCTCAGCCTTTTGTGTTTAGTGCTAATTAACGAATGCTGGCATTCTGACACGCTAAACTAAGATGGTGAACATGGTAAACATTGCACCTGCTAAATGTCAGCATATAAGCATTGTCATTGTGAGCATGTTAGCATGCCTACATTAGCATTTAGCTCAAAGCACTGCTTTGCCTAAGTACAGCCTCACAGAGCCACTAGATGTAGACTATTTGTCTTGTTTTAATTGAATAATTGTGCCTTGATTTTTATCGGTATGAGACTGTGGAAAAGAAAATACAGAAAAAAGACAGTTTACGATCTGACTTAAGGAATCATCCCATCCTCTGTGCACACTGGTCTTGCTATTGCAGCCTTTCACTACCTTTGTGTGTCAGTGATTACAGTATTTATCATAGTAAAAATATTCCATGTGGTTTCATTATTTTAGCATTTTCTGAAGGCAAAGAAAAAAAGCATTTCTGATTAAAAATCCCAGAGATTACTTTATTTCCCATAATAATTTGACACACCGAAACCGTCAATGTTACCATTTTCTTAATCTACATTACCATCACCTTTGTCCATCTTAACTCCGGTCCCCTCCACCCTCTCCGGTCACTATTCCCCCTTTCCTCTTCTCTACTGCCTTCAGCCGGCCCTCCAGGGAGCTCAGCCGGTGCTCCACTGCAAAAGTCTTCTCAGAGCCAGAAGTGAGCAGAGTCAACAGGACGCATCCCAGCACCAGGCCAGCCAGTCGAACCGCCGTGGTGTCTGTAGTGGCGTTCTTGTCAATCACGATCAGTCCGAAAAGCCAGAGCGCCAAGACGGTTCTCACCACCCAGAACACCCGCCTCACCACGCCAATCAACAGACGGAGAACAATGGTCAGCACCCAGTAGCCAATGAGGGCCACCAGACCCCACTGGGCGATGGCGGCAACGCCCTCTGGAGTGAAGCGGGGCAACGTCAGTGCAGCTGTGGAGGGAGGAAATCCAGTTTAGGCATATTTTCATAAGGAACAAAGCTTGAAAATACCCATCTGTTACACAGGAAGCAACAGGAGTAAACACTCTCACACAAAAGGGAGTGGCAGACAAAGTGCCTGAAGGAGAGGCAAGTCTGCATGATTTTACTTGCACTTAAAACTTTCATTGCCACAGATCCTCTCTTACTCCAGCAGACAATTTGCAGTGAGCTGCACATACAGGGAGGAAAAAGTGGAGCATGCAGCAAAGCCTTGGTCACACACTCAGTCACACACATATAAACATGGGCCATCCTGGTACCCACCATCGAATCCTGTGACCCTGAGGATCTCTGTGACGTAAACAGCGATGACATTCAGGCCGCTGGCAGCTCCTTCAGCCAGGAATCGGATCACCATCTCCAAAAACTGTGGTGGTGTGGAGGGAGGGTGGAGACATATTTTACTTTGTATTCTACAAGGTAACAATGAAGAGAGGCAGCATTCTGATCACATTAATAACCATGCAGAGAAGAGATACAGATCTGTAGGCAACCTATATGGCTCCAATTCACAGGCAGGTACAGTATAATTCATAGTTCTGGTGTATATAACAGCAAGACTTATATTTACTGCAGCAGTTTGTACAAACTTGATGATTACATTAATATAGAACTCTTACAGACTGTAAGTGCTGCTGAGCTGCACCTTAAGATAGAAGAAGTGCTGTATTGTTGACTTGGACAAACAGCTGTGCATGCGAGTGACAGCTGGACAGTGCCCCTCTCTATTCCTGTACAGTCACTGCTCCCCCTGCCCCCCCCCCCCCCCAAAAAAAAAAAAATCACACAACACACACACGCACACGCACACACTGTGTAGCCTTGTCAGGCAAGGTCAAGGGTAGCCCAGTAAGTTGGGCAAGTATCTTATCTGCACCTGTTGCGATACACACTGGCACATACATGGGGACTGTCCAGTGTGTCAGAGCAAGAGTCTCCAGCATCTGTCGCTTCATGTCAGTGTGTGTATATCAATTGAAAACACACTTCACACTTTTTTTACTGCTCTATTTGGTATTATAAGGCTCAGTTTCCCAATCAATTACATACTTAAATGTTTTAGTGGGGACTTATCAATTAATGCCAAAGGCAGGCTGCTGTAGCCACAGACCTTTTAGAAAGGTGTGATGCAGCCCATAAAGGGCAATAAAATGGCTTATATAATTTCCAGCTCTTTATTTTAAACATAAAAGCTCAAAATGCAAAATTGCATAGTGTCTTTCTGTGGGCTCCCACACAGACAATACTATATTTACTTTTATTTTACTTGATGCAGTCTCATATTAATGCTTCAGAGCTGATTTGAAGACAAACAGTGCAGAGTGTGCACAGCCAAAAAACAGGTGCTGGATCAAAAAACAAACTGAAGGCAAAGGTTAGGCAAAAGATCTGCACACTGTACTGATAGCTACCAGTACCTCGAAAAAATGTTGCTCTGTTACATTACATTTATTGGGACAAAACTATCTTTATCAACTTTTGCCATGAGGAATTCAATTTTAACATTAAATTACATTTTTCTACTTCTGCACTGCGTTTTCTTTCTGGAAACCAAATTCAGATGGAATGAGGCTCTATTTCAGCTTGGGGGCTTATAAAAAAAATCTATTTCTCATCCAAGGATCATGTACACAACCTATATTTTGCATTCACAGCTACCAACTGAGTCATGTTGAACAATTTCAGCCAGCTTGCCAGCACATAATCTTATCTCTACAAGCTCACAAGTACAGGACTATATTGTGGCCTTGCCTCGCATGCAAATATCACTGTAAAGAAACACAAATATGGCCACAGCTTCACCACAGTCATGCTCCTACTCACTGCACTAACTATATGGTGACATGAGCTAAACAGAGCCACATGAGAGGACTCTGTTTAAGGGGCCATGTCAGGGCAGGCTAGATGGAGACACCCAGGATGTTTCTTACCATGGCCACTGTATAGACGTTCTCCTGACCAAGCAATGACTCAAGAAACAACACTGCACTCTGGGGAAAAGGGAGCCACAGCAGGGTGGAGGCAGGGAGACAGAAAAGTGTGTGCATGGGTGAGGGGGGTTGCACGGATATAAGAAGACATGAAATGAGGGAAGAGAAGATGAGGGGATCAGGGGAGAGATTAACAAGTTGAGGGGCATGAGGAGAGGAATGTGTGTGAAGGGTGAGGAGATGGATGGAGAGAGATGACAGGGTTGGAGTTGAAAATTAGTGATCAGGTACAGTTATTGATCAAGAATAGTCACAGAGCAAACAGCGAAGTTAGACCAAACACCCAGTAAGATATGATATTAAAAATTAAAGAGAAAGAGGAGAGTGTAAAGCCACTTCCTGGTGCAGGGAGAGAAACAGTATGCTATCAACCGGTGGTGCACCTCCTCTCTGTACCTCAGCAGCTGACCGTATCACGCCGCTTCCCACCACTGACTCCGCGTACCGCTGGATCTCCTGGCAGGTTCCGGTGATCAGAGTACGGAGGGTGACCGCCGGTGGGCTCTCCCCGGTCGGCTTGGCCTGCTCAGCTCCAGCCCAGCCCACCGCCAACACGAGCACCAGCACATAGGTGGTGAGGAAAAACCGCTCCGTGGCACATCCACCGCGCCCAGAGCCAGACGCACAAAAAGGCATTGTTGGAGGTTTGAGAATAGAAAAATGTGCGAAAAATGTTATGTGCACAGGTTAAGGCTGCAGTCCAAAGCAGGCTGAGCAGCTCGTGCTCAGTGACTCAAGACAGGCTTGTAAATCAAATACTTAAAAATGGCTTCTGTTGAGAGCAGTCATTGGCTACAGACCGTTTTTAAATCAACATGCAGCAGTTCTCAATAGGCAGAAAAATATGAGAAGAATCGCGCCAGCTTCTAAAATAATAACACACCAATTGATTCAAGTGTCCAATTTGCAAATTAGACAAAATGTGTTGGTTAAAAAAAATCCCTAATGACTCAAAGTGATCCGAGTATTTAATTATAAACTTTGGCAGTGCTGCAAATATCCAATCTAGGTCCGCTCCGCTCCGTCAAGGACACTCCAGCATTAACAGTGTCTATATTTGGTAAGAAACTGTTAAAGGCTTAGATCCAGCAGTGGGCGAGATATCTGATCATCAGTCAAGATGCAGCAGAAAGTTAATTAAAAAAGATTTTTCTGTGGCAGCTTTGCGCGTAAAAGAAAACGGTAAAAAACGCGGTGACGTTGAGCCGACCACGAGTCTCCTAAAGCCTCTTATTTCAGCTCTGAGCTCCACACCAGTTAAGTTTGGGGTTCCTTTGTCTCCGAGCTCGCATCAAATGCTCTGCTACGATGGATTATGTTGCACAACCTTAAAAAAAAAAAACTCCCCTTGTCGCCGTCCCGCATGACGCTCCCTTCCTCCTGGCGTTTCTAACGACAGTTTCTAGTAACGCAAACACGTCTACATCTTAGCGTGGAGGAGAGGGGGAGGAGGGGAGGAGGACGGCGCTCTGCACACGGATAAACAGAGATTTGCACACTGGGACTTGTGGTTTAATACTCCAGGTCAAACGTTATGATTCACAGGGTTTGATAAAACATTAAAATAAATAGTGAAACGGAAGCAGGAACTCGACACTTTAGATGTCAGTTTAATAACTAGTAGTACAGCAACGACACAGCATCAAGGCAGGAGAGATTAAAGATTTCAGGACAACTTGGAGCAAGAAGAGGCAGTTTTCAAATAAAAAATGAAAAAATAATGACATACGGTATATGTACATACACACCAACATTATACAAACATCCACTAGACTGGGAGAAATTTTGTTTTCTCACTGTGCTCATCTTTGTATACTGGTTTGTGTAATTGCCTTTTTTAAAAATGTACACACACACACACACACACACACACACACACACACACAAACTCGCAGAATCTCTTCCTCTACAGTCTTCCTGCAGCAGTATCTGAAAACGTACAGTAAAGTAGTGGATACTGGATGGGAGAAGCTGAATTCAATCATTGTAAAAAGTTAAAGCGTTCAGTTCAGACCATCACTGCGGCCCTACGAGGCTGGAATCAGCCAGAGATATCACACAGATAGTGTCCCGTACACACAGGAGGAGGGGAGGTACGTGTTGTGAGCGCAGTGGTGAGTCTGGTCCTTTTCCTCGCAAGTATCCGTGGGGAACCGCAGCTTTAGCCTATGTAAATGCGGTGGAAGTCATTTGCTCCGAAGGCGGCGTTGCACTTTGGGCACTTCCTCTGGCGTGTGTCATAGCGTGTCTTAACGCACTCGAAGCAGAAGACGTGGAAGCACTTAGTCAGTACGGCATCCTTCACCCGAGAGTTGCAGCACGGACATGTTAAACGTGCCTGGGAGAGAGAGAGAAAGGGGGGGGGGGGGGGGGTTTGAACAATAAACTGAGAAGCCATTTTTGTCCTGAGCTGAATAGTTTGTAATGAGTGGACACAAATATCTTCAAGCTCAACTGTCCTTAACCAGGAACACACCACATGATATGAAGGCTGATTATATAACACTGATGTGGATTCTCAAGACCATGCAGAGCACAGAGAACAGATGGCACACAAACCTTGTAGTATGGCAGGGTGTATAATCAACCCCTCGTGGTTACATCAAACCACTTAGTTTATGACCAAATCTGGAAAAATGGACTGCAATTGGCAAAAGTCAGTCATTTAATGTGTGATGTTGAGTCTTCACACAGTTGGTCGGAATTTTAAGTGTTCTTGTGTGTTTCTGTCATAAGAGTGTGATCACACTGACAGTTGGTCTCATTTGATGGAAACCAGAGTGATGAAGATTGCGGTATTAATCAGTTCAGTTCATCAACTGCCCACTTACAAGACAAACAGAGCCTTAAGAGTCCCGTCAACCTGATTGTTTGGGGCTCTTGTCCTGAAGGTTATCAATTCCAGTCCCTGTGACGTTAGCTCGATATAACTGGACATGCCTGCTGCAATTTCCCACCTCAGGTGTTCGTATCAAGGAATATGAGGTTGAGTCCAGACTGTCGTTTGCCTTGGATTTTTTTAATGCTAGCTTTCGAAAAAGTTCGACACTTTGGGAAATACACTTGCTTTCTTGTGTAAAGTTAGATGAGAACATTGATACCAATCTTATGTCTTTATGGTAAAATATTAAGTTACAGCCAGAAACTGGTTAGCTTAGCTTAGCACAAAGACTTGGAACAGGGGGAAACAGTTAGCCTGTTCCCAAAGCTAACAAAATCCATGCAAAAACCGAAGTGTAAAAACAAGAAATCTGTATTTTACGGGGGGTTATGTGCTGGACTATTTCAAGGTTGGGACCTGTGAAGCCAAGAAATAGTCCTGCAGATAACCTCCTGTAAAACATTAGTTTGTCGTTTTTACACTTCAGTTTTTGTACAGTTAAAAAACATGGTAGATGGACTTTATTACCTTCGGACAGAGCCAGGCTATCTGTTAACTCCTGCTTCCAGTCTTTGTGCTAAGCTAAGCTAACCTAACCAGCTGCTGGCTGTAGCTTCATATTTAGCATAAAGACATGAGAGCAGTATAAGTCTTTAAATATAACTCTCAGCAAGAAGGCAAATAAGCGTATATCACAAAATGTGAACGTAGGTGCTCTTATACATGCACAGGACAAAAAGCTAAATTTGGAAGGAAAATAAATTTTTACCAAAGGAGAAAACACTCCAGAGTTTGATTGAGCCATTCAAAACATGTGGATGAGCAGCGTCCATGATGCTGTTCAGTAACTGACTCTGCACTGAGGATAAATGAAAACAGCAAGTGTTCAATATATTTTGTATCACAGAAACCAACCTTATAGTCATTGATTTCTTCATTTAAGATGTCATCTCCATTACTGATTTTCTCAGCTGGTTTCTTGGCCTTCTCGATCTTTCTCCTGAGTTTGGAGATGTCCTCCTGAAACACAGTTGAGAGTTAACAGCTTTAAGTAAAAGGAGTCCACATTTCACTTTCATTTGACAACAGACGCTATGAATGTGACACTCTTTAGCGGTCAGACTTGGAGATTTAGATGTTGGAGCTTAGTGATGTGGAACTTTTTCACCATTTCAGTAGAGGACAACAAAACTGAAACTGGCAATAGCTATTTAGCCTACACACAGCAAGGAGGAAACAAAGGGCTTCAATCCACAAATCTAATTTGTCATCAGAAAGCATGCAGTGTATTTTAAGAAAGAGTCATCCCATAAGTCTTATGACAGTCAGAAAAATAATTTGTTGTTCTCCCTTTGTTAACTACAATTTGCATTTAACCTGATATGTTTTACTGTATATCACAGCTATGGAAAAAATTTTTTAAAACATTCAGCCTTTCTTTTCCTCAGTATATACCAATATGTTTTAAACTCCCAAAAATAGCTTCAGTGGATGTAGTTGTGAGTTTGGACCACGTGTTGCCTTTTAAGTCCATGCGCTGTTTGAAACTTCATGGCTTGAGTTTACTTGTGCGTATGTGTTTATTTGTGTGTTGTTACCTGTGCTCGTCGGGCGTTAAAGGACTCTTTCTCCCTGGAGATGCTGTTCTCCACGACTTCCTCTCTGACCAGGTTGAGCCTCTGCTGAACCTGCTCCAGCTGAGTTCGTACCTCCTCCGACAGCAAAGCAGAGTCCTGAGTCTGGAGGATGACAGAGAGATGTTTTTATTTTTCATCAACGGGAATGTTTTTTCTTCTCATACTGTACTATCCTTTATTTATATATAGTGTGTGAATGTGTGTTTAGGAATAACTGCATATCTAAATGCAGCTCGGGCTCATCATTACTGAACGATGTGTCACCTTGCGTTTGTTCATGTCCAGAGCTTGTGTTCGAAGTGCCAACTCTCTCTCAGCAGTGCTGATGGTGCCCTGCAGGAGGCGCTCCTTTTCCTCAAGCTTCCTCACCACCTGCAGCTGTGCATCGACCTGACGAAAGGGCACAATAAAAAATTATGATCGTAAGCAAAAGTTTAAAAAGATGCATTAGAGGTAGAAGACAAATGTGAAATTCTGGGGAAAAGAAGACAAACAAGAAATTGGGCAAACAAATAGAAGCAGACGCACAAAAAAGTAATTATGAAGAGCATTTTGTACAGTATGTGCAAAATATGCACTGTATAGAGTTTTTTCCCCACATTTTATATATTTATTGACAAGCTGTTTTATTGAAAATAGTTGTATTTTTTTGTTGAATATAATAAGTAGTGCATTCAAAGAAAGTAAGAAATGACTGCAGGTAGTTATCAGGTGGAATTTAACTGTGTGTGTACAAAACCAGCGTGTACAAACCCCTATTCTTGCAGATTGCACCTTATGGTGTCACCTGGTGGCTCACCTGAGTTTTTAAAGTGAGCAGTTGGTCGGCCAGCTCCTCCTTCTCCTCTTTGAGCAGCTTGTGTATCTGGTTGGACTTGATCCGCTCGCTCATCAGCTTGAAGTTGGCATCGTCTTTTTCTCTGAGCTGCTGCATCAGACGGATGTTCTGTTCCTGCATGTCCTCGAAGGCCTGGCCTGTCACGTCCATCTCGCTCAGCAGCGCGTCCTCCTCCTGCAGGGGGAGCAGGGAGGCGACAAGAGTGTTAAGAGAGCGAAAGGAGGTTTTGTGTGTGCATAAAAACAAAATGGCCAGCTTTCACACACCTGTTTTGCTATAGAGAGCTTCTTGTTGAGGATATCGATCTGCTCCTCCACAGACCGGATCTTCCGCAGAGCCTCTTCATCTGCCATTTTCTTGCCCTCCCTCCTCTCTCTCTCCTCCAGCTCCCTCAGCCTCTGCCGCAGCTCCTCTCCCTGGAATCAGCATGGTTATTACAGGATTGCCACCTTTAATAATTAATACTGCAGCACAAATATCCATAAATCATGTCATAAATTGATGAATGGACCCAGGACCTAATCTTAAATCTTCTACATATCAACACCAACTTCTACAGATACTTAACTGTGATAATTATATATACATTATCCTGTGAGTAAATGTCTGTGTGTAGGTGACTATGTTCTGTAGTGTGCAGTGCTGATCACCTCTGACTTGGACTTCTTCTCTGCAGCCATGAGCTGGACTTTGTCCCGCTGCTCCTTTGGTGCTGAGCGGTACATGTCCAGCAGCAGCTTCATCTCCCTCTGGGACTCCTGGGCTTTCCTGCACAGTCAAGTTCAGAGTCTTTAACAAAACTATCACAATCATCAAGAATCATGAAAACCACCATCCAGAGTCAGAACTCAATAAGGGCTCTACACATTGTTTTTGAAAAGAAGTCATGCTGCAGACAATTAGGACCGTCATTTTCATTTTTGATTACATTTTTTGTTTATATTGAGACAAGAGTCTACTATTCCATGTGAGCCTCTGCTGGTGATTCACTGAATCATATGACTGATGAATTCTTTCACGTGTTGTGGGTTAGATGAATGGCAGCATTTTTATTGGACGCTACCGCCTGAAGCTGAGCTGACCCACAGAAACCATAGCATTAACAAAAACAAAAAACAAGGGGTTGAAAATGAACACATTTCAACCATTCCTTCAACCATGGTGCTTGAAATATATTATGATTTCTTTAAAATCAGATCAACATGGCACATATTTTGTCTGCCAATAGGCAGAGCAAATATATTGTGTTTAAATCAAGTCTCCCAAAATCCACTCAAAATTCAGGTCAAGAGGCAAAAAATACCAGACAGAAAATTTCCTCACCTCATCACTAGCTAGGTGACAGTATCTATATATGACAATTTTTCAGCCTTTATAATTTCTTTGTAATGTGCATTTACACCCAGTTTGTCCTCATCTATTTGAAGAAATCAGCATCATCTAAAATAAAAACCAACTTCCACACGTGCAACTCACTTGAGTTCTGCTCTGACGATCTTCAGCTGCTCCATCTCCTTCCTCTTCGACCCTCCGACCATAGTCAGGCGCTCCCCGGCTGACTCCTCTGGTTGGCTGCTGCTCCCTGGCTTCTCCTTCTCTTCCTTTATCGCGCTGCTGCTCCCACCGCTGCGGGTCGGCCTCTCTCGCTCCTTTTCCTTCTCTTTCTCCCGCTCGCGGTCTTTCTCCTCTTTCTTTATAATGTCCTTTTCTTTCTTTTCCTCCTTGTCTTTCTTCTCCTCTTTCTCCTCCTCTTTTACTGTTGCCTCAGGTTCTACTCCAGGCTCCGTTTTCACTGAGGCTCCTACAGAAAGAAATAAAAAAAAAAAAGTGAAAGAGAGGATGTCAACCAGGACAGTCCTAATATGTCTTAATATGTATCAGGACACTGTGAAATCAGTAAAAAGGCTATTTTAGCTGATTCCATTCTAATTTAAAGTGAACTCAGTCAACTAGGTGCTAGTTACCAGTGCTGCTGGGTGTGGAGGAGCCGTTGTCGGGCTCTGTCTTGACCACAGGTTCCCCAGAGACAGCTGGGGTCAAAGGCGAGGTTGTCTCATCCTTCACGTCCATCTCTGTGCTGGACTGGGATTGGAGGATGGCGTTGCCCTTTGAAGCGCGGACCTAAAGAGGCAACAGATGTGTTTTAGTGTGATGTGCTGTTGTGTTCTGCTTTACTTTACCCATCGGATGTGTCACTATCAAAGTGACCTATAGCTATTTCATTTCGTTTGCCGTCTCCCTCGGACCTACCTGGTTGAGCTCAGCTTGTGTCTCTCTCAGCCTGATCTTGTATTTCACCACCTCTCCCTTCATCTGCTGGTTGTGGTTTTGCAGCGTGCTAATCAGGTGACGCATCTCCCTGTTGATAGGACCTGAGAGAAAGAGGCAGTCAGAGTGAAAGAGGGGAAAAAAGAAAGCAAGGGATGACGGGTGGGGAAAAAAAGTACAGATTAGGACTGTGAAACTGTGAGCTGATGTGAATCTGCTGACTTTTCAGCACAATTCATCCACCTCATTCACTATTTACCTGCTTGCTCGTTGGCAGCAAGAGTCTGTTCAAATTCGATGCGCAACATCTCGTACTCCTTCCTGACCTGAGCCAGTGTGTCCTCCAGCTGAAACACCTCTGTACGAACCTTCCTCTGCAGAGTCACCTCATCGTTCTGCACACAGAGGGGATGAGAGCAAGAAAAGGACAAAAGGCCACATAGACAGACACTGACTGACACAAACACACACTTACCTCCATGTGCTCTAGCTGTCGAAGCCTTGCCGTCCTGGTAGTGTTGAGACGAGCGCGTGTCTCATCTAAGTGCGCCTTGAGGATCAGGGACTCGTTGTAGAGCACAGAAAACTGCGACTGCAGGCAGCGATACTCAGAGGTCTCTTTCACCATGCCCTCTGCTCGACTCAGCAGCTCCGCCTGAGAGGAGCAGAGAGAAAGGAAAGAAAGCGAGGCGGAGACAGGAGCCAAAGAGAAAAAAGGACACAACAGAAAAAATATTTAATACACTTAAGAACTGATTAACTTTTCTAGGTAAAAATTTACACTGATGCAGGATAATTTTTGATCCTTTTTGTTTGTGGCTTCACCCACCTTGAATTTGCTTCTGGTAAAATGTGTTATATCAGAGCAGTAAATTAGTTATAGGAGTGCGTAGTTTACTGATGTCATCTTACATGATAATGAAGTCCTTTGGTTTAATGTAGCTTTAATACTTTTGAGGAGGGTGTGCCACCATAATTCATAGAATACTGTAATCCATTAGTGAGTCGTTTCCAAATGAAAGTCAAAAGAATGGTGTGTGAGAAACACAAGTCCACCTCCATGTTGTTGTTCTCCTGGTGCACAGTCTGCAGGTCCTGCTGGAGCTTCTGCAGTTCAATAAGGCGGTTGTCTGCCAGCTCCCTGCTCTCCTCCATCTCACTGTTCATTTCTTCAAACTTGAAAGAAGAAGGAAAATGTCAACAAGTATAAGAAAACTACGAAATCAAGAATTTCTCTCACTTCACACCTTTGTCTTAATTACCAAAAGTGTGAAATTAAATTCCTACCTTTCTCTTGTTAATGGTGATGGTCCCACAAACGCTGCTGGCCTCGCCACACACCTTATAGCCTTTGCTGTTCACCTGAGATGCATTACAGGGAGAGTTACGACATACTTCAATATAAACACCAGAACATTTGCACAGCACTGTCACACACACACACACACACACACACACACACAGACAGACAGACAGACAAGAGAGAACACATCCTCACCCTCTCCAGTATCTCGCTCAGGTGTGCATTCAGCCTGTTCTCTCGGCGGCGGATCTTCTCCATGTCCCACTGGAGCTCCTCGATCAGAACCTGCAGCTCGCTGACACGCTGGTCTGCTTTGTTAGCTGCACGACCCAGGGGCCGGGACTGGACAAGACAGGAAAACAGAGTGATTCGATGCCACACACAAGAGCTAACAGAAACATAACATCCTTCCTAAGATATTACTCTGGAACAAAGCAGCTGTTACTAGACGATGATGAGTAACAGAAAAACCAAATGAACTACGTACTTGATAACTTCCTTTATGAAGTGAGCCACAGTGTGATAATACGTTTGAAGGAATTAAATATTTTACTAAATCTATGACCAATTTCTTATTCAAAGACTCAAAGTGCCTTAAATTTATCTTACAAACAAACAGCCTCAGATGTGGCAGCAAAGGTTCAAAGAGATGTTTACTACAGAGTGCAGCAGTCCCAGCTATTTTCAAGAATTACACGCATTTTTATAACTGTTAAGGTTGGCTGGACCTCAGCGGGAACATATTGCAACAGTGAATAAGAGAAGGACATATGATTTGTACCTCGCTTGTCATGTGACTGTGCTTCTGCTTGAGGTCCTCCGTCAGCTGTTGCAGCCGCTTGTTTTCACTGGTCAGGAGAGAGTTCAGTTTGGAAGCTGCCTGCCACAGAGTTCCCTCTGGAAAGAAACGCAACAATAATATCACATTTTATGGGTGTAAATACATAAACTGACTTGAAGAATTCCTCCTAAATACATTTCATCCTCAGCCGAACTCCATTACTGCCATTTCACCAGGTCTCCCTCCTTTTATCTCACCAGCTCCAGAGTCCAGCTCTGCCTTCAGTTGGTCCACGGTGCTCTTCAGACACTCATAGATCTCCACCACGTGACTGGCCTGCTTCTGGCTGGACTCCACCCTCTCCTGAAGCTCAGCCTCCATCTCCTCACTGCTGCTGCTCGCCAGCGTGGCCAGGAAGGAGTTGGCTGCCTCTCCCTGGTGGCCTGAGTGACAACAGCAGGAAAGAGGATTTCGGCTTTGATCTCTGGTTTGTTAATCAAATATCTACAAGTTGTTGCTTTTCAAAGTCATGATCCTGTGTCAGTTCCGTCTTTACCTCTGTCCTTGGCCCTCTCCTGGTTGGAGTCGCCATCAGGCTCTGGAGTTTCTGGCTTCAGGCTGCGTCCCTCACCTGCCAGAGATTTCTCAGGTTCGCTGCTTGCTTGGTCGTAACGCCTGATGATCAGCTGAACGTGTTCGTCAAACTGAAGGAGAAGAGAATGGCATCACATTTCGACTCTTTGATCTTTATAGGACTGTTAATGTTGAACAAGTCATTTTTGCTTTTGCTTCCTTGTCTGAACTTGTTTACCTGGTTCCAGTATCTATTGAGGATCAGCAGACTGGCATCATCAGTAGCCTGGCGGGTCTCCAGTCTCTCAATTCGCTCTCGCAATTCATCCTCAATCACCTGCAAACCCACAAGCAAAGAGATGAACCTTTCTACAAACAAGAGAGTACATAAGTGTAGCTTCAAGTGTGTGTGTAAAGAGTTGTAAACAAATATTGGAGAATTTATTTACCTGTCTTTGATCAAGAGCTTCTCCCAACTTTCGGTTCTTAGCCTGGAGAGCTTTGATGTCCTGCTCTTCCTGAAAAAGAATGGAGTCAAACATGAGTACAAAAAGAAAAAGCAGTCAAACAAACAGACAGACTTTATGCTTCTGGGGTAAATATATTAGCAGGCTCACTGAGTTGGACACTCCTCCCAGTTTGATGACAGTCTCCACCGCTGTGCTCCCCCCGGCAGCGGCGCTGACACTGTGACCTCCATCCTCTCCTTCCCTCTCCCTCCGCTTCTCTGGAGGAGCACCGGAGGACGAGGGGCCACTGGGGTCAGCAGGGCGCTTCTGTCCCGACATCCTCAGACTCCTGAAACAAACAGAGAGACGGAAAAAAGCTGAATGTGAGTGATGAAGAATGGGGAGGACTGATGAACTCAGATGGATGAACGACAAAGCTACGCTGTTCATGTACATATGGCTAGCTAAAGTTAAGTGGTCCAAGATAACTGCCTTAATGTTTACTGTGAAACCGTATTCATCTAGCTAAGTGATGATCAGTCAAAACAAATACACAAGAAATGATTTATCGCATTTTAAAACTCGAACAAGCTGATTAAATCAGCCAATGTAACGTTAGGCTAACGTTAGCCGTTTGCTAACGCCAGCTTTAACTGCTGTTGATGCTCAGGGCAACCAGAGTCTGGCCCGACAGATCAATGCATTCACTTTGACATATTGTCAATATCAATTACACCTAACTGAAGTCTTACCGCTATAAATGTTAAGAGTTTTATAATGAACTAAATCTGTCTGTGGCTGTTGTTGTTGCGGCTCCTTGCCTCTCGGAAACGGAAGTGTTAACGATCTTAGTTTGACAATCTTCAGCTGACACTGCGCCACCTACCGGCATGGAGGGAATCAAACTGTTCAACATTCATTCAGTTTGGGGACCCATGACAAAAAAGAAAACTTGCTGTTGGGTGCTTGTTGTCTCTAAGCCCCCATCAATGAATGCACACGTAGCCTGTATATAAAGATACTTACTTTATTTTACTTTATATACAGTCTATGAATGCACGCAGCCCATTATAGATGGCAAATGCAGTATATTTAGCACAGAGACACAGAAACCAACCAGTACTTCTGTATTGGAATCAGTGCTATTACCATGGCCCAGTTTTGTCTCAGTTAGTTTGTGGTGATTTGATGAAACACAACTTGATTTAGCAAAATGCACCACGTGAGCACAATATAAACTAAAATAAATAAAGTGTTAGAACTAGATTTTGACACAGGGCCCTTCTACAAGGTAGGGCCACAGGATTAGCCTACATAATGATGCAGACCCAGTTAATATTGTACTTTAGTGGTACAAATACAGAAACAAATTACCATTAAGCAACTGACACACAGTGAACCTGGGGCTTTTGGGGCACGTTACCCTGTCGGTAATCCAGCCCTATCATAACTAGAGTGCAGTTTGATATTATAAATTAACTAGATACAAAACATTGTGTTATAACCCAAGAAAGTGAAATGCCTGCATCTTAAATTAAGACAGTCATTTGTGGTGCACATGGAGGATTTCCCTAAACTATTGAGACAAATCAGAAATGTCCAGATCTAAGCAACTTGCCTTTACAGTAGATACTTGTGTAGCTGCATTGTTAAATAGCAACTCCCAGAGATCCATGGATCTATGAGAGCTGCAAGGCTTGGGGATATTGTAGCAATTATTGGGCAACCACAGCAATGAAACCAGCATTCCTCTGGTGCTATCTTTTTTAATCTAGTTCACATATTTGTGGGGGTAAGAAAACTTATCTGGACAACATTTTGTGCTCCCGTGACTCTCTTTTTCTCAGTCAGTCCCTATGTAAAATTGGACTCATGGACAGAGACTGATCTCTAATCAGCACTATTTAAGAGTACATTGCACAGGGTGCAGAGTCCAGGTTGTGTAAAAGCTGGCCTCTCATTATTTGTGAGTTACAGATCTACCCAAGTCTATCCGTTCAAATACCCCTATCTGCTGAGATCACTCATGGACTGGTGCGAGCATTACAAGTTCTTTTTGGGCCATTTTCAGCAATCGATATGAGAACTGTGTATGTATGACGTGCTTGACAAGCAATGTGACGCATAAGGCAGATACTCAAGGTAGCATGAAAAAGCAATTTTTGCTGTTGTAACTGATGGCCTATTTGTGAACTTTACTACAAGCCTATACTTGTGTGATTACACTATGTAGAGAGTAGCATTCCCTACATTTATATTAAATCTGAAACTGAATCACTTAATGATAATTGTATTGACATAAAATAAACGTTTCGCCTGGTGGAAAAAGTAGACAGGCCTCATCAGAACTAGATCCATTTCCTGAAAGGCTACAATACAAACACAATGAACAATGAAATGTGCAGGAAGAGGAAAAAAGCCCTAAGGGGCAAACTGATTACCTCTACCTAAATAATATAAAAATAAAATCACCCTGTTCCATGAGTTAGGACCTGCTTTAGTAGGAGTGAATCTGTGATTTAGTTTAATTCCTTTTTTGAACTGTATCTTGTAGGCTGTATTTAAGTAGGCTACACGTATATTAATATCATATATTAATGTTACTAAATTAATTCCATCCACCATTTTTGGAGCATTGGGAATTAAAAAGTGGGACTGTACTCTGCAATATCACATGCAGTTGTAATCTACACGTTCACCAGGACAAAGAAACCTGAATTGCAACATTGCAGCAGACCTCTCACATTACATTTCATAATTTTTCAGCACTGTGTGATGCGTGCAGACTTGATTTTATAACTCGTTTCAGACGACACACAGTGTTCCCTTCTTGTTTTCAACTCATCGGCCCAGGTTTCTGATATGAGCCCAAAGTCCACAAAAGCGCATTGACTGCCACTCCACGCAAACACCGCCCCTCTCTGTCTCACCGGGCCAATTGCGTTACCGGGGCGACACACGCCCCGCCACATCACGAGCACCGCCTCCACAGCGTCAATAAATACAGCTTTGTGCCCGGTTTTCGGCCTTCTCAATCAGTCCAATTACTGTTTGGGTGCTGCCTGTCACTTCTGTTGCCGTCGCTGTTTGACAAAACTCTCAAGTAAGACGCGTTTTCAAATTTTTTTGCTTTTGCATATTCTTGCTGTTGCTCATTTTCATTCGTTTTCATGAATACTGAACCGAACCGTTTTGCCTGATTTCTGCAACATTAGTCTGCGTCTTCGGGTTTCATCATGTTTCTAAGTGTGCAGCGATGGAAGTAGCCTAATGTTGCACTTTTGGATTTAAGATGCAAGTTTTGCATGTCTAAACTTTGTCGAACTGAATAAAGTTGTCACATCTGTATGCTCGAGTTACACTGATGCATTAGATAGGCTATTCATACTTAATTTTTTGCAATATAGATTGTTGGTGACTTTACTTTGAAAGAGTCTAGCCTATTGAATGTCGACGTGTTGTCTGCCGAAGGTTGTAGGCCTCCTTGGGCTTGTGCAAATACATCCGCGTTCAATCTGCCGTTTATAAACACTTGTTATATGTCTGCAAATAATGCTCGTTATTTTAATTCTTAGCCTTTATATTGAACTGTAAGTGTGTTGGGGAACTTCTGCAGACAGTACTGGGAAAACATCACCTACTGAGTGAACTATGGACTTCCAAAGGCAGAACTTATCTGTGTGCAGGCCAAAGTTCAACCATGTCAGCCAAATATTTACAGAGGTGGTGCAAGAGAGGCAGAGGTTCATTGTGTTTGAAGGAAAAACAATATGAACATTTTCTTCATTCTTACTACAGTCTTGAAGAGTTTCTGATCACCTGTGAAATAACTTGTTTCTCTCTTCTAGGATGACTCATCAGTTCCCATCCCTGTCTCCGGAGCAGAAGAAGGAGCTCTCTGACATTGCTCAGAGGATCGTGGCTCCAGGAAAGGGAATCCTGGCTGCAGATGAATCAACAGGTGAGCGTCAAGTTCTCAGTTATTGTTCTATGACTGACTGCAGAGCGTTCAACTGAAATGATGCCCATACCCTCTTCTTTCAAGGAACCATGGGAAAGCGTCTCCAGAAAATCAACGTGGAGAACACTGAGGAGAACCGTCGCTGCTTCCGCGACATCCTCTTCTCCTCCCACCCCTCCATCTCCAACAGCATTGGTGGGGTCATCTTCTTCCACGAGACGCTCTACCAGAAGTCAGACAACGGCAAGCTCTTCCCCCAAGTCGTCAAGGATAAGGGCATTGTTGTTGGCATCAAGGTGAGGAGCCTACGAGTGGAGATTGAGTCAGTTGAATGTAAGTTGAATAAGTGAATTAATGTGTTTGGTTTTCTTTCTTCAGGTGGACAAAGGCACAGCTGGTCTGAATGGAACAGATGGAGAGACCACCACACAAGGTGAAAATGGATTGTATTTCTCTCGTCGCCTCCGAGTGAAATTCAAAGCCCAGAAGTACAAGAGTTCTTTATTGCTAAATCTGTAAACGTCTTTGAGCACTACAACATTCTGTGGCTTGCTGTTTTCCTGTAGGTCTTGATGGCCTCTCGGAGCGCTGTGCCCAGTATAAGAAGGACGGTTGTGACTTTGCCAAGTGGAGGTGTGTGCTCAAGATCTCAGATGGCTGCCCATCAGCTCTCGCCATTGCAGAGAACGCCAATGTCCTTGCCAGATATGCCAGTATCTGCCAACAGGTAGGTGTGTGTGTGTGTGTGTGTGTGTGTGTGTGTGTGTGTGTGTGTGTGTGTGTGTGTGTGTGTGTGTGTGTGTGTGTGTGTGTGTGTGTGTGTGTGTGTGTGTGTGTGTGTGTGGCCATCTTCTATACAGAAATGACTGAATTAATTGTGACTAAACATATTGGCTCATTTTTAAATGGACATTTATGTACTCCACCAGAATGGCCTGGTGCCTATTGTGGAGCCAGAGATCCTGCCTGACGGAGACCATGACCTGCTGCGCTGCCAGTATGTCACAGAAAAGGTTGGTTCACCTTCTTTGGCTTAGTCAGCCGACCACCGGCAGTCAAATATTTTCCCATCAGATGATATTTTAAAGCATGTGTGGTAATAAATCTGCCTGTCCATCTTTAGGTTCTGGCTGCTGTGTACAAGGCTCTGTCTGATCATCACGTGTACCTGGAGGGCACTCTGCTGAAGCCCAACATGGTCACTGCTGGACACTCCTGCACTAAGAAGTACACCTCTCAGGAGGTTGCCATGGCTACAGTGACCGCTCTGAGGCGCACCGTCCCCGCTGCTGTGCCCGGTGAGTGCCAGCTTTTCCTTTTTAACAAACCAGCATAAGAAAAATCAGGAGGACTTAAGTTTCTCAGTAATTTCCAAGTACAGTTAGCATGCTGCTTTCTGTTTCTTTCCAGGCATCTGCTTCCTGTCTGGAGGCCAGAGTGAGGAGGAGGCTTCCCTCAACCTGAACGCCATCAACCAGGTGCCCCTCCATCGCCCCTGGAAGCTGACCTTCTCTTACGGCCGTGCACTCCAGGCCTCTGCTCTTGCAACCTGGCAGGGCAAATCTGCCAACAAGGCAGCTACACAGGAAACTTTCTGCAACAGGGCCAAGGTAAGTCTCTGAAGGTGTGAACTGCTATCACTAACCATGAATAGATGCTAATAATTAATTCACACTTATCAATTTGTAGTTGTGGATTGCGCACAAGACTCTTATCGTACATTACCCAGATTTATACTGATGGGTAAATGATTGATTTATAAAAAGCTTTTTGTCTATTCAGTCTTGCACTAATGAGGTCCAGGTAACTTGGCTGATCATTAACACTCAGATTTGACTTTGCCCGAACTCTCCCCCTCTCTTCAGATCAATGGCCTGGCTTCCAAAGGAGAGTACAAGCCCACCGGCTCAGCTGACCAGGCCTCCATGCAGTCTCTGTACACTGCCAGCTACGTCTATTAAATACTGTGGACATTATAAAAATAAAATATAAAAAAATGCACACGGACCAAATATGACTACAAGAAATGCCTCATGGATTTCCCTTTTTCCCCAGACTCCCAACACCAGGGGAAGACTTCTATTACAATGTTGAACTACTGTTTGTCTACTCTGTGAAAGGACTGAAAATAAATTAAGTGACCAAAATATTGCAGTTTTTACGGTTTCAAACATCATTGTCTGTCTGTTTATAAATTGTAGACTTTCATGCCTGTGAGCCTGGCTGTTGCGGTGTCGTAGGTGTTTGTCTTAACCTGGGTGCATGGAGGGCGAAACGTTATAGGATCGCAACATCATTGTGCTTGTGGGTTTCATCCACCACTGATGGAGACTAGATGTCTTGCACATACAGGAGAAGAAATAGTCAAGAAGTAATACATCACTCAGTCAAATCATTGTCACAGTGACATAATTGTGGTTTTCCTGTTTACTGTCCATACATACAGTAATCTTGGACACATCCTAACTCCTACATGCATGGCTGTGCAGCTCATCCATGTTTACCTCAAGCTTATGCAGGAATTGATCCTTTTGAATCTTTTCAACAACACACATGCAGCACACACAAGTCAAAATGACCAGTATACCTGAGTTTAAATGCATGAGTGGAGCAAACTCACATTTACTTAAGGAAATGTAGAGGGGATGTCTGGAAAAACAACTAGGATGATGCCAATGTGCTTACACAACGGTCATGGGGAAATGAAAAGCATTTAAGGACATGGTCCAGTGATCAAAATGAAAACTAAAGGTTGCTCCACCACCAGAATTCAACACAGGATTAGAAACAGAGCAGCACTTTTTCAGGTCTTTTTAAAACACCAACATGTGAAAGTGAAATGTTCTGATGCAGATCAGTTTGGTAACAGAAAACTATTCATTTTTCATCTGTAGGTCAAGCTATTCAATTATATCTTAATAAACCTAAAATGTATATGTCATATGTTTTAACTTGGTATCTTGTAAAAAACCTAAAATATTTAAAATAAAAGATCCTAATGACAGGAGAGTGTGTGTGCATACAGATTTGTTTGTGTGTAATATGTCATCAATCTGAGCATTTTATTACTTTATTGTTTATTTAACAAAGACAAAATACAAAACATTTATTGCACCAGATATATCTAAAAGCTAAAGCTAAATCCTTGAAAAGTGGTCCCGGCTGGGGACTGCTTTTGCAAAGAGACTCTGCGTCTTCACACATTCACAGGTAAAAGATGGCAACAGGTTTCCGATCAGGCTCTACATGTCACAGACATGAGCATACTGAACTATACAAACACATACATTAAGTCATAAGCTTTGAATAATATGCTGGATGGATGTAACTTCATCATTTCAGTCCACCTGTAAACCCAAATGTATTCAAATATACTGTAATTTGTTTTAAACATGTCTAAAGTTGCAATCACAGGTGGATGTGCTGTCCTGTAACCAACACACAGAGCCCAAATCTGCTCATTCATCCAAAGTCACACTGTAAAATGTCTTCAGTATTAATTATCAAAAGCTGCAAGTAAATGACAGTCTAAACTATGCCCGTATACTGCACATACTGTAATGAAAATGCAGATAATGTAGTACATCACTGTATATTATTGTTTGTACAATATATATTAAGATTAGGCGATATAACATTACCATGGAGATTGATAGATATCATTACCAGTATATATGTAGGACCTGTTTGCCTTGAGGCTTTAAATCAAAGTAATGTAGCTAAGTGTTTATGACCCATACAGATAGTACACATAAGCCATAAGCCTTGCTAGAGATATTAGTGGTTACGATGTTCCCTTAATTAGTGCATGTAAAATATTATTCTCACATGAGACGACAGGAATCACTTTGATTCCGAAACAAATTTCACAAAAAGCAAATAAATGTGGTTCAGTAATGCATTTCTTACTGCAGTTACACATACTGTGGAGTGAAGCTTAGCGTAGATGCAGGCTACAGGCTACAGGGCTACTGCCTCTAGGTGGTGCAACATTCACATTTAATATACTGTACATAGTTATTCTTTCACAGGGTAGGTGCACTGCAGGATAACCAGTGTTAGTGATTGTAGAATAATACTTCAAAAGGTCGATCTTAGTCTGATGTTGTGTCACTCAGTGGTGTCGGGATGCACTGGACAATAACCTGTTGAAGATATGGAGGTGGTACGGGTTAGGGAAGAGGACAACAAGAAGGAAAATAAAATCATGACTGACACACAGCTAGTGAATAATATTATAAATGGGTTAGTTTCAAGAAAGAGGCTATACTTTTCAAACTAACAACCATACCTAGGGGTCAGAAAATAAATCGGAGGGGCTGCGAGACAATTAACAACATAGGAAAGTAGAAAAAAACCCTGCTATCAAAATTATATAACTTTTTTAGACATAGCTCTAATTGCCTGGTCATAACCCACAGAAATATGCAACAGGTGATGCGGGGTAACAAATAGACATTGCTTTGTTTTAAGGGGTCAAAAGCCAAAAAGCTTGGGAATCACCAGTCTCGAGGACTTTGGAAAGGTCATACGGAAGATTTTTCTTCCTTCATTTTGTTTTACTTTTCATGTCTTTTTTTTTTTTGTGGTTTTCACTTATTCTTTGTACATTATTGTCTGCTGTCTGCAACGTTTATGCGGGTCCAAAATATCCCACTCCAAAGGGTTAAAATTGAATTATGAACTTCTAATCTCAGTGGGACCTGAGTGAGACCTGAGTTGTACCTGAGTGCGTGTGGATCTCAGAGCTAAGCGTGCGACGGCACACAAGAAGATGAGAAGCACGGACACGCACAGAGAGGAGGTGAACAATATGCCTTCAACGCCAAAAATCTGCACCTACAGCAAGAGGAAGTGAAAGAGGAAGTTATTCGTTCACACTATGACAAAGAGCATGCCGCCCATTTAGTCTAAAAAATATATGCTGCAACTCACCACTCTGTATAAGGCCCAGTTCTCCTCACAAATGCATCTAGCTTGAATCCTAAGGTAACTATATATAACGAGGCAGTATATCCTGTAGCCAACAGAGATTACGATTCCCAAGAGGGAAACCACATACATGGCCAAACACACAGTCACCTGGGAAGGATAAGTTCAACAAGATTAGGTGAGTTATTGAGAAAGAAAGAGAGACTGAGGGTAACTAAATAAAGTTAAACACTAAAACTAGAGCATATAATCACAATATACCTACCATCTTCTTGGATGGATGTACCTCAGTGTAGATAGACAGGTTTCCACAGATCAGAAACTAAAAAAAAAAACAAAAAAGAAAAGGATTATCACATAATTTTCCTTTGTCATTCACCCAAAGCATATTTTGATGACTGCATGTGACTTATCCATCATATTTATCATCATGGTAGGTGGAGAAGTAACCAAAGCTCCTCTCTACTGGAGTGGAAAGTTGAAAGTAATTTTTTATTTGAGTCGGCCGTTTGATAAAGATTATAGTACGGAATAACATCAAATCCACAGTCTACCTGCTCCTCTACAATTTAAAGCTCATTTTTAATAGAACAAGTTTGTCAAAATGAACTAAGTGAACTTGACTTAAAGGAATAGTTTGACATTTTGGGAAATACGCTTTGCTCTTTTTGCTTTTTTTACAGAAAAAAAAGCAAATAAGCATATTTCCCAAAATGTTAAACTATCCCTGTATGTATGTTTGTAACCAAGTTTTCAGGGGCTTTAAGGAGCCACTCTGATTCTGTACATTGTAATTTTGAGTGCATCTGAGTATGATATGAAATATTTCACCATTTTCAGCATGTCACTGCTAACCATCCAAATGTTATATAGCCTACCAGAGCTCCTTGCCAGAAGGGAATGTAGATTCTATAAGAAGTGTGCACACTTTCGCTGGCCAGCTGAAATCCCATCAGGATCTCTGCACAGCCCAAGATCACAATGACAATCTGGGAGGGAGAAGAGGAAGAATGGGTTTAAGTAGCTACAGTAGAATAACAGTTTGCTGCTTCTCTTTGTGTACGCATCTATTTCTACACACTCATTTACTACTTGTGGCCCTGGATTGTTTGATGTGTTACCCCAAGACTTTTAGGCTCTTTTTTGATGAAGCGGTGCAGAGGCTTGCTGGACATCAGCACATTGTGGTCTGCCTCCCGAGTCCCATCCTTTCCTTTTGCTCTCTCTCTAGTTGTTGACTCAGTGCCCTCCATTGCCAGTAAACTATCCACTGTGTTTGGTTGTGGGAGGGGAGAACAAGAATTAATCGAACCAGATGTATACTCTCCCCTCAGCAGCACATTTGTATTTTGAAAGTCTACTAAGCAGCTGTAGAGACACAGAACAGTTGTGGTGCAGCAGTATTAGTTCAGATACCTCCTGCATGCTAGATTGTAAAAGCAGTCTCAAAGAATGCAGTGATATATACAAAAACATGAAGTGACCCACCTTGTTTTAGTTTTTCATGCAGAGAAGCAGTGTGAATGATAACGGGAAGGGAATGATGTGGGTGGGAAGAGGAAGTGGGGGAATTTGAGAGTTGCCCTTTTTTTTTCATTAAGGGGAGGAGCTGAACACTTTGCAAGTTACAGGCTGAGGCTGTTCCTCAGTACAATATTCACTCAGTCACCAAGTCAAATTAAAATCCCACTGAGACAGGAAGACTGGTTCTCATCACCACAAAGCAGAATTAGTGCTCTGGGTAAAAAATTAAAAAAAACATTTGAAATTTAAAATGTTTCATTTGTGCTAAACACAAGATCAAACTTTTGATGTCTGTGTTTTTTAGACAGACTAGTATGGCACTATTGCTGCTTAATGAATTACTGTAAAATCAACTCCCTGAGTTCAATAATAATAATACAATATAACTTTTACAATTTTGCATCCAAATCACACCCATTTTTCTTTTTTCTTGATTAAGGACAATTTGTCCCACCACTGGCTTGATTAAAATGTTTATTTACTGTATATAAAGAACGTGATGACCGTGATTTGAACCATGAATGTGTACATTCTGCAGTCCTCGGGTTAAAGCTTAATTTGCAAGAATCTTAATTTCGGTTTTTGCAGGTGGGTGTGGACAGAAGTAGAGCTGCAACTAAAGATTATTTTCATCATCAATTCATCTGCTAATTATATTCTAAAGAAATAGTTTCCAGTTATTTTTCTGTTGATTGACTTATTGGTTAATAGACTAATCACTTCAGCTCTTCAAACATAAGAAGCACTCGGAAGAGCTGCAGGCAATCACAATCATTATTAATCCTGCTCATTATTAATCCTTATTAAAACAGGTGATTTTCACCACAGGAATCTTTACAGCATGTTATGTACTTAATTTATCTCTTGCAAGGCATTATAAAAACACACAATGGGAATAAGTCCAGGACTTTGCTTGTTCTATTTTATGATATATTGTATTTTATAAATATATTAGAATTTAGTCAATAAACCAAACCAAATAAAACTTAAAAGCTGTTATCCAGAAAAGATCTAGCTCTCAAAAAACAGTATTAAGTTCGCAGTAAAGATGATATTTATTCATTTATTTATAATTTATTTGATGAATGTACAGTCATTAATGACATTGCATTATTGGCTCAAAATACATGATACTTTTAAAGTCCGTCATTATCACAAACCCAAAACAAGGGTGCTTTTGTATCATTCTCATTCTAGATATTTACAGTCAGGCATATAAACCCGTCCTCTGCACATCCTGTAGGAGTTCCACTTTCAGAGGAGAGATATAGATGAGCAAAAATACATCAGTCTTCTTCTTCAGTCTCTCAAGTGATGGTGGAACAATATGCAACAGAAAAACACGTCAGAGGTTTGTGAAGAAGTGTAAGACTAGAGGTACTTAGTCACAGGTATTATAAAAATATTTCATCTTTACATATTCATATTAAAATATAATTGATAACACTGAAGATGGTAAACATCAAATTACCAGCAGATCATATTCAAAAGTTATTAAAAATTACTTTAAATATGACAACATTGTTTGTTCATTGTACATAGTGCAAAAAGTAAACAAGTCCTGTATTCTCAGGTGTGTCCTCATGGTATCTGTGACACACTGTAGCCCACAGGTGTGAATTTGTTGCCTTCCTGTTGGTTCAGGAACATGGGGTGTTGTCCACCTGCAACACAACAAATGATATCAGTCATTTTTAAAAATCTGAATTGGTACAAAATCAACAAACAAAACAGACTGTACCAAAGTCTTTACCGAGCAATAGGATGAGTAGGGCAGTAGGTGGTGCTCCAGGAGATGTGTTGCTCTTCGTCTAATCTCTCCTTCACTGTTGTACTGAATGGCTTCTAACAGTGAAATCCCGCCTTGCTTTACAAACTCCTCTGCCACCTGAGGGGAAGGAAACACTCTGGTAAAAGCTAATCATTCTCTGCTTTGGCTATCCCTACTGAGCAGCATCATAGTTTCAAAAGGTTTCACTAATTTACCTGTGGACCACTAACTACCAGCATGAACAGGACGTCCATACTCAGGGTCACCATCTCTTGGTCGGCCATTTTAAGTGTGGCACAGAGTGCAGACAGCAATCCAAGATGTGCCAGCTGGACACAGAACTCCTTTTTCTTGTGGGCAATATTTGCTAGAACCCTCAAGATCTGAGTACAACAACAAGAAGGCACAGAGCAGTGAGATGGAGTGTAACATGTGAAGGGCTCAAGGAAAAAAAACCCTCTACAGTAGATAGCAGAACAAACACATTGTTCATCATCAAGTGCTGCAATGACAGTGAATAATTTATGAAAGCAATAATATCAAAGTTTGGCTTTAGCTTGCACAGACCATGGTGTTGATGCCTTGAGAGAAAGGGAGGAGCTGGATCAGCCCAGGGACCAAGTTGAGAGTCAACAGAGCCGAGCAGAAAGCACTGGAGTAAGCTGTAGCAGCGAGATGGAAAATGCATTGGAACAAACTTCATTACACACACAAACACCTAATAAATATATCAATCCTCAGATGTAAATTCTCAAATCATAGTGCAGAAGGAAAAAGCCTGCTCATAGCCTTAATGATGTCTGCTGCTATGAGCTATTTACACAATTTAAAGACCAAAATCAGTGCAGAAGTGTGTGTTCAAACCTGTGACGTTGTTGAGGACCCAGGCACTCTCTCTGGCCAAGGCGGGCTGGGTCTGCAGGTAGGCCTGAAGAAATGCACACAGAGCAACCACGATACGAACGTCACCCACTTGAGTGCTCAGGTCTTCCACTGGGCAGGAGGACAAGAGGTTTCCAACGCACCTCAGCAGAGGACAGATGAGCTAGAGAGGAAGAACACATCCAAAATCTCCATGTCAGTGAAAATACCATACTGCTTATTTTGCATATTTCAGCCTAAAGATTACAAAGTGTGTATAATTTACATTCTGGCTGATTTTCCTGAGCATTTTATCATAAGGCTGATCAGTTTTTGATTTTTCTGACTTTCAGAATGAAAATGTCTCAAGCATGTTTCAAGTGTCTGCAAGATTGATTTTCATTCCATGCTGACATGATCTGAAACCACTGAGGTCTTGGAAGGTAACAAATCAATCTAAATACTTAAGTTATGCTTTGAAAAATGGTCACCAGTAATGAAAAGCACTGGTACACATTTGTTTTAATAAAGTAAAAACGTAACAGAACAAACAAACAAAAACAACAAAAAACAAGAACGTTAAAAAGCAACAAACAAAATGAAATAACATATTTGATCAATTCATTTTCTTACCAGCTCCAACCCTTCTTCTTTGTTTCCTTCAGCCACAGCGCCACCTAGTGACACTAACAGGGAACTGCACTGCAGCAGGGCCCCATGAGCCAACAGCACTCTGTTATCCTCAACGCTTCGGAGTGAGATAAAGGCAGAAGCGAGACAGATCATCATGATTACGCTAAGTAAAATTACACTGATTGTGGAGCAATTACATATAATGACGACTGAGTAAATATAAGAGACTGTTCAGCTCTCACCTGCATGTGAGGTAGTGAAGACACCACGCACATTCAATGGCAGGTGCCAGGCCAAACTTTGGGTCAGGAGTCAGGACTGATAACAAGTGTGAAGGTAAACTGGAGGCCAGGACCATCCTGCAGACATGGAGGAAGACTATTATACAACTGACAACAGTGTTTAATGTGAGCAATGCCTCACAAGAGAAATGATTTGAACATTTTATGAGACAACAGCAATGTAGAGAATGGAGAGGTGAACTTGTGTGTCATTAGAGTTCTTACGGGACTATTTTCTCTGCTGCATCTTTGGCCTGGACAAGCTGAGAGACGGTGAACCCCACAGCTTCCACCACGGCAAGGTTATGTCTCTGGTTCTGAACACACACACACACACACACACACACACAGAAACATCAAGAGAGACATGTTAACATTACTACATTTAACCCTGTGTGGCACCAGTTCAGAGAAATTAGATTTTCATTCAGTTTCGTAGCAAAAATTCTATGAATTATTTGACAAAGATTTACTGACATATTAAAAAGGCACAGTGAAGATATTGGCGTGACTTCACTATTAAAGCTGATGTGTTGTTACAATGTATAAGACTAATGAATCTTATTAGTTTACCTCTATACAGGCGGTCAGAGCTGGTATGATTCCCTGGGCCAGGAGTTTCTCTTTTATAACGTCACTGTCTGGGCATAAATTACCTAGCGTGTAGAGACACAGCTCCTGTGTACACATGAACATACACACATGGAAAGTCAAAAATCCCCTGCATAATCAGGTGATAATATTACACACTGCCTGGTATGAGTGGGTACTCACAGTGAACTTGGTGCTCTGGCCAGACAGGTAGGTGAGCAGGTAGGGGGTGGCAGGCAGACAGGCTGGTGCCACGTTGGTGTGGGGAGAGTGAGACAGCTCATGAAGACACCGAACAGCCTGCAGACGGCACGTAGCATTAGAGCCAGTGAGGAGGCCAACCAGAAGATGTATACTATTCTCCTGCCTGGAGGGAAGACAGGTTTATTCACGGACATAACACATGAGAAACAGAGACACACCTGCCTATAACATCATTTAAATTCAGAGTTACCACCATACTTGATGAAGGTGAGCTGTGCTGATGGGTCGCGGAGAGCTTTACTCAAGGCTTTCAGGTGGGCCTCCCTCTCCGGCCCGCTGTGTTGAAGTTTGTAGAACAAACTGACCACATCCTGGGGAAACGAGGAGCACATTCAGATGGCAAGTTTAACTTGACCTACCAAAACATTACCTAACACATCATCTGTCCCACCTGTTCTCCTGAGTTAGTGTCCATGGTGACCTCTGGCTGGTCCTCATCTTCATTCAGCAGCAGGAGTCTCTTGCTCACAAGCTGTCTGTCTCTGCGGGCCTGTCTCAGTGCTACAGCAATTAACACAGACAAATATCACACCACTTTCCGCTTCAGTCTTCTGAGAATGGCCTATCATACTTAAATGTTCAGTGTAACAATGCCCTACAAGCTAGCAACATATCAACTATCATTATATAGCTAGATATTGTAGTGTCTTCTTGTCTTGAAGGCTGTGAAATAATTAATGGTTTGTCATTAGCTATATCTACATTAGTAATGATTGTATTTCTTAAAGACCATAACATCACCCTTTATTGTATATTAAAAATTCTATGTAAGAAATGTTACCAACTGTCATATCCAAAATGTTAAGCTACATGGCACATTGATATTGATTTCATGCTTACTGATTGATTGAATTAAGGGAACACTTAAATCACACCGTAGATCTTGATGAACGAAATATTCAAGTTGAAAATCTTCATCGATATACGTTGTGTAATTTGTTGAGAACAACATGAAGTAAGAATGGTCAATGGAAACCAAACTCATCAACCCATTGAGGGCTGGATTCAAAATCACACCGAAAATCAAAGTGAAAAATCAAAATCACAGGCTGATCCAACTTGCGTAAATTTCATCACGACAACTCATAATGGGGCTCAGTAGTGTGTATGGCCCCATGTGCCTGTATGCACTCCCAACAACGTTTGGGCATGCTCCTGATGAGACGGCGGATGGTGTCCTGGGGGATCTCCTCCTGGACCTGGACCAGTGCATCAGTGAGCTCCTGGACAGTCTGTGGCGCTACTTGGTGGCGTCAGATGCGATGATACATAACGTCCCAGAGGTTCTCAATTGGATTCAGGTCTGGGGAACGTGAGGGCCAGTCAATGTAATCAATGCCTTCGTCATCCAGGAACTGCCTACACACTCTGGCCACATGAGGCCGGGCATTGTCCTGCACCAGGAGAAACTCAGGGCCCACTGCACCAGCGTAATGCCAATGGCGAAGCTGCCAATTCTGGTGTTCTCTGGCAATTGCCAATCGAGCTGCACGGTGCTGGGCTGTGAGCACAGGTCCCACTAGAGGACATCGGGCCCTCATGGAGTCTGTTTCTGACAGTTTGGTCAGAAACATGCACATGAGTAGCCCGCTGTAGGTCATTTTGTAGGGCTCTGGCAGTGCACCTCCTGTTCCTCCTCGCACAAAGGAGCAGATACCGGTCCTGGCCCGGGTTGTTGCCCTTCTACGGTCCTGTCCAGCTCTCCTCGTGTAATGGCCTGTCTCCTGGTATCTCCTCCACACTCTGGAGACTGTGCTGGGAGATACAGCAAACCTTCTTGCGACGGCACGTATGGATGTGCCATCCTGGAAGAGCTGGACTACCTGTGCAACCTGAATGGGCTGCAGGTACCGCCTTATGCCACCAGGAGTGACAAGAGCACTAGCAAAATGCAAAACCTGAGGAAAATCAGTTAGGAAGGATCAGGAGAGAGAAATTGTCTGTGGCCACCACCTGCAAAACCATTCCTTTTGGGGGTCGTCTTGCTGTTGCCTCTCCTGTCCACCTGTTGTCGCTTTCATTTGCACCAGAGCAGGTGAATTTGATTCACAATCACTTACGCTTCCTAGCTGGACAGGTCGATATCCCAGAAGTTTTACTGACTGGGTGATCTACTAAGATGATTGAGTGTTCCCTTAATTTTTTTGAGCAGTGTAGTTATACAGGAACTTCTTGGAGGTGAAATGTATTTTTGGGTGCCCTGTTTGTGGAGATAACAAACATAACTAACAGGTAAAGACGAAGTTAACTAGATGAAGATGTAGCTAATAGTGATATGTTGATGTAATAGCTAGCTAGCTGTATGCTGGGGGGCTTTCACAAACAGGTTGTATCTTTGTTACCTAGCTAGCTAGGCTGGATCAATAATTTGACGTTTAAACTATGAAATAACGTTAGTTTAGCTATAGAAGGTGAACTTTCCATGTTTTTCTTGTAAATTACCCTAACTGTTGCAGCCTCTTTTCTGCATGATGGGTGGTTGCAGTCTTCCTATCGGAGTTTTTATTGACATTACGTTGGTTTAACTCACCGTTAAGTTAATGAAACAGTAACGCTCCGGATAATACACACGTATTTTAACGTTAAAACATGCTCACCTTTCTCGTGCTCTCGCCTCTTTAACTTGAGCTCCTCCAAGCTGTCGTCTTGTCGACCAGCTTTGTGGCGGACTTTGTTTAACCTCCACATTTGGTTATTTTGAGGTCAATAACTTGCAGTTAAAACAGTTAAACGTCAATTGATCATTTCATGTTGGAAGACGTTACTGTAGCCGCCACAGTAGCGAACATAAGTTGAAGTTCTTCTTCGGTATATTTTGTCTGACCTCAGCCAGCCACTGCAGCGCCATCTAGCGGACACACTCGGCAGAGACAGGTACTTGACTCACAACAGTACACTATCACACTCTCTCTGTCCACAATGACTGGGTTCAGGTAGGCGCCAAGGATTTAAAAAAAGACTATGTAATTTAATTTGTATTAAAAGCACAATGCATACATGAACGTTTTATCAAACATTTAAAACATTTGTTTAAAAAATCATGCTTTTCACAGAGATATTTAACCCAATACCAAAATAGGCTGTTAAAACAGTTTTCCATATATTTTAGAATAAATATAAAACTGGTCAAAAAATGTTGTTGTATTCTTTTTTTTTTCTCCCCAAGAACTAAGCTTGTAGGCGTATAATTGATAACAAATTGAGATTTAGGACTATATCATGGGAAAAATCCCTGAGACTGAAAGAGAATGTGTTTAAGAGAGAAATGTCTGTTCAATGACTGAATTCATTTTGAAAGGAAATACCATGAGAGGGATCATCCATTCCATGAAACAACCACTTAAGAATCCCTTTTACATATTCATGCAATTAAAATGGAAGCATCTTCATGAATCATCATCATCATCATAAAACAAATTTAAAAAGATAAGTGTACCAAAATAAAAATAATTTTCTCTTTACAATTCTGCTTTCACCCTTTGGTTCTGCAGGGATGAAGAATCCAACATCTTCATGACTCCGTGCTCTTGGAGGATTTCTTTTTCTGGGAAGAATTACAGAAAGAAAATAGTACATTTAAAAAGAGATCTGAACAACTGAATAACTATCCTCTAGCACTGAAACTAATAACATGTTATTCTGATTTGACAGCAGTGACATCAATCTGTAAAATATCAAACTGGTGAAGAGTGCAGTATTGTGATACCTTTTTGTGGGTGTCACTTAAGGGTGTTTGGAGGTTTTGTGTTGCTGCAGCGTCTTGGACAGAAACTGCAGGTGTTTCTGGGACCTCAGCCAATTTCAACTTGCTCTTCTCTGTGAGGATGACAAATGACAGTGAATGCAAACTCTCAAAAACAGTAAAATTGCATTTTGTCATGACTGGTGTGAGTTATCTACTCACTTTTCTTCTTTTCTGTTGGAGGACTTGGTGTCTCAGGGTTGGGTGGAGGTAGTGGCTCTGTGTCAAATGATTCATTTTTCAATGATAAGAGCTTTTTCTTTTTCTTCTTCACTTCAGTAATCTGCTCTGGCTTGTCCTCTCTATCACTGCTCTCTGATTTCTCTTCAGCTACCTGCTCCAACATCTCCTCATTATGATCAGCTTTGTCCTTTTTTTCCTTTTTCTTTTCTTTAACTATCTGCTCTGAATCTTCATCAGGATTCTCCTTTTTCTTCTTCTTTGCTTTCTTTTCTTCAACTATCTGCTCTGAATCTTCATCAGGATTCTCCCTTTTCTTCTTCTTTGCTTTCTTTTCAACTATCTGCTCTGAATCTTCATCAGGATTCTCCTTTTTCTTTGCTTTCTTTTCAACTATCTGCTCTGAATCTTCATCAGGATTCTCCTTTTTCTTCTTCTTTGCTTTCTTTTCAACTATCTGCTCTGAATCTTGATCAGGATTCTCCTTTTTCTTCTTTGCTTTCTTTTCTTCAACTATCTGCTCTGAATCTTCATCAGGATTCTCCTTTTTCTTCTTCTTTGCTTTCTTTTCTTTAACTATCTGCTCTGAACTTTCCTCACTATTAGCAGTCTCCTTGTTCTTTGCTTTTTCTTCAGCTATCTGCTCTGAATTTTCTTTTTCTTCAACTTTTTGCTTTGATTTTTCCTCACTACCAGCTGTCTTTTTCTTCTTTGCTTTCTTTTCTTCAACTATCTGCTCTGTATTTGCTTTTACTTTTTCAGCAGACTGCTCTGAATTTTCCTCACTATCAACTGTCTTTTCCTTCTTCTTTACTTTCTTTTCTTCCGCTGTCTGCTCTGAATTTTCCTCACTATCAGTCTTCTCCTTTTTCTTCTTGGCTTTCTTTTCTTGCACTATTGGATCTGTAATTTCCTCATGATCAACATTCCCATTTTTGTTCTTTATCTTTTTTTCTTCAGTCTTCTTTTTCTTTTCTGCTTTACAGTCTTTGTCTTTTCCATCTTCACCAGTCTCATTTGTATTCTCTCCCACCTTGTCTTCAGTCATCTCCTTTTTCTTCTTCTTCTTCTTCTTCAGCTCAGACGTTGTCTCATCAGTTTTTTCTTCACTGGGAGTCACAAGTTCCCTTTTCTCTTTCTTTGGTGTCTGTTTTGACGGGGAGAGAGTGGATGTAGCTGGTCTGTTCTCTACAATGTTTTGCTCTTTGTTCGGGGTTGCAGAGGGGGTCACAGCTGCAGTCTTTTTTGGGCTGCTCCTCTTGGGTTTACTATTCTTTGTTGGTGTTTCTGTCATGGCTGTCTCCTCCACCTTTTCCTCAGTCCCGTTATTCTGTTTAACAGGAGTGTCCGTTTTTGCGGGAGGCTTAGCCCGGGGTTTCCTCACTCTCTTTTTCTTGGGTTGCGGTGCAGAGGAGTCCAGAGCATTGATGGTGTCCATCTTGGCTATGTCAACCTCTGTGGACAGAGTAAACACGTGGAAGACATTGAACAAACATGGCTCGGTGGCACAAATGCTTTAAAGAAAACAGCTGTACACAGCTCTGTTTGTATGAAATCACTGTTTTCCATGGAGAGGTTGTTCATGGGTGGTGCTGTCCTGTCTGGTGGTTGTCTTTCTCCCTTTTAAGTGAAAGGACCCAGCTCTCCCTGTCGTTTCATCTACCACCATTTCCTGCCTTTTCCAATCCTCTTAACTTTCTCCATCCACCTTTCATTCTGTCTCTTTCCAATGTGACAACCTCCCCAAAACACAAACTTTTCCTCTTACCTGGAATCCTACATCGGACTATCTAAACTGTTTCAGTGCTTGGTCTTTGGAAATGTCAGCAGTAAACCTTCTAAACAGAATGACATGGTTACTCACAACAATCCACAGGCCACATTGCAAACCACATTTCTTCCTTAAACTTGAAGAAAGACAGTTGGCGGTTGTATTTTGGCAGAAAATAACAACCAATATCTCCAAAACCTAGTAAACAAATCCAAAACTATCTGGACTGATGGAAAACACTCAGCGTAACTTGCACAGAAATGATGTCCTCAATGACTCTGACACACACACACCCCTACCTGTCATCTGCAGGACCAGTTTCTTCCATTTCTCCACATCCAGACTGCTGTCAGAGTCTGAATCATCTCCTCCAGCAGCCACAACCTTGGCTTTTGTTTGGGTCTTTGATTTCTTCGCCTTGATGACATTTTCTGCAGATTTACCTTCACCTTTTTTCCTTTTCGCTGGTACAGACTAAAAAAAAGACAGAACAGCCTACTTAGTAAAGTTAAAGAACATTAATCACACCGGTTGTTAAACCAGTGGCTCAACTGTCGCATTAAAAATGAAAACAATAAAAAAAAAAACTCACCTTTTTTTGTGTGTCTGCTTTTTTTGCAGGTTTATCCTTCTTTACGGTCTTGGCTGTTGGTGTTGATTTCTGTTTTACTGGTGTCCATTTTAATCTCGATGTCTGTAGGTATGAAAACAACCAGAGAAAATATTATTTTGTAATTTACAGAAACTATAGCAACAACCTAAAGTTCTCCTTGGACGATTTATGTGCCATAAAGAGAAATAAAGCCGGAGATACTGATAAAACTTACCACAGCTGGAGTATTTTCTTCGTTCTCTGATATGTCGGTGGTTTCGCTGGACTCGTCTGGAGCTGCAGTTACAGGTGTGACTGGGCTCACTGGTTTCTTTTTGCATGAAGATGCTGCTGCCACTGGTTTAACTGGAGTCGTGGGAGCTGACTTTTTACTGGAAACAGAGGGAGTCTGTAACATCAAGATGAAGAACTCAGTAATATGAATCTGACCTTTCATAACAATCAGTTGTAGTGAAAACGCTGAAAACAACATCAGCTTTGTCATCTGTCACGTCACCTGTGGCAGTAGACTCTGACTCAGCTCCTCGCTATCTGAGCTGCTGTCGTCCTCAGCTGGAGTCTGGTTGGACGTGGTCGGAGTTTGGACTTTTGTAGCTGGTGCAGGATATGGTACAGGTGTAAGATGGAAAAGAAAATTCATGCATAGGTGTCTTTTCAAATATATAAAACGGCATAAACAGATGTATCTGCAGCAGTTCTGCACAGAATCATTTAACTTACCTAAAACTTGATGTAACTCCTCAAACTTCAATACAAGTTTGAGGAGCATTGCATAATATACAGTGCATCTTAGAAACGTTTTTAGATAGAAGGGAAAACCCAAGTCATCTTAAAACAAGTCGGAGGCAAAGTAGGAATGAAACTGAGAATCAGAGATCTGGTCTGGAGACTGCATCGATACAGCCTGGCCAATCTAATGATCAGGCTCTGCTCAAAGAGCTGGACCCTTTGCATTCTGTATATTTTAAGTTTAAGAAGCGGCCATACCCTTAGCTGGAGTCCTCCCTTTAAAATTGGAGTGCTTGGCTGAGTCCGGCTGCTTTTTCTTTTTCGAGTCACTGACAGGAATAGAAACAATACTTAGCACACACGCCATCACTACCAACAAAGTCCAATCAAGGTGTTTGGTTTTTGCAAAGAACTGAGAAATCATACTCACTTTAACCATAAATTGTAGATGTCCAATAACGAAGCAGATATTTTTGTCTCTCCCTGCAGAAATCAAAACATCAAACCACACAGTTATTAAGCAGTTTATTAGGTATAATATGATACATAATACAATGCAATCTTGATGTTGACAGCCTTTTTTATATCGTTCCCACATTAATCACATTCATAGATGTTTTTAGAGGAGACATATTGACTTCTCATAGCAGGAAAAGCACATATGAAACTCATCACATTAATGACGTCTCCATTCCAGCAATTATTGTAATGCAATGCAGCAATTAATAATGATATAACTTACACCTGTGTTTGGCAATCAAAAGGCTGAGGAATTGTTTTCCCCCTGATCATGTGCGCCCAACCTGAAATATCTCTGTCTATCCTGTTTTTTTCCCAGTTTGGGAACCGCTGCACTAAACTACAGTAAGTAAGTATGTCCAGTTTTAACTGCATTTTGATTTGAAACACCTGCTATACATTTTTTCACTATTTTAACAGCTAAAACAACAGATGATGTGGGCAGCAATTAGGTCTGGAACAAGGCTGCGTAAACACATCTCATACTAACTTTATTTTGAGATGTTTGTAATTTAGATTAACATTTGTTCCAATCAAACTTTAGACCCAATCACCAGTGGCAATACTGGGTCCTGACTGACTGATAATAACAACCCAAAAAACATGAAAACACATAATAAAAAGTTCTGTGGAGAAAGAAAAGACTAGTGGTTTGGAAACAACTTCAAAGAAGAGTGTGAGAGATAACACTGAACAAGTGTACACACTAATAACACTGTAAAAACACATTTTAGCAACGCTATTCATGATTAATACTTCTGTATGAAGATAACTGGAAGATAGTTCAAAGTCTGACACAAGAGTTTTGTATACTTAACTGTAGGTGATAGTCTGCTAATGCACAGAATAAGTGAAGTGGGTATGTCTTTTTCAAAAATCTAACCTTGTTGTGCAGCGCCTGAAACACTGTTACAGACTCCAGAGGTTACAGAAGACTACACTTCCTAACTATCAGTCTCTGTCACTGCATACACCAGTTAATGTTACGTGTGTGTGTGTGTGTGTGTGTGCAGTGTTGACCTGTGCGCTGTGCCTCTGTAGCTCATCTGCAGCTGAGTGGAAACCCTGCTCCTTCAAATGGCGGTAGATTAGCTGGAGCAGCTCGTGCTTAGATGCGTTCAAAGACATATTCGACACACGAAGAAGCCGACAAATAAACACGCAAAATTAACGTCTAAAAGTAATTTCATATTAAAACTGGCCACATGGAAAACAGAGTTACTGCTACTCCACTAAAACACGCACGTTACCACGTTCAACTTTGAACTGAAGATGTGGTTCCGGTTCCCGCTGCAATGCACCATGGGAGCTGTAGTACTTACGTGAAACAGCCTTTATTCAGCCATGGCGCACGCTGTCAGTGGTCCATGCAAAATATTTATCATTCAAATAAAGCCTTCCCCTGCTAATATAAAACATCCCATTAAGTTATTATGTAGGAAAGTCTTTTCAGGGTCCTTTGCAGGTTCTAGTTGGTATGTCTGTCTGGGCACAGTCTACTCAGCCTGTACAGTTTCACCTTGATTTGCTTTTTTTTTAAGCAGAATATCACAGTGGCCCTGGTATTATATTAAACCATTCAGACCAACCGACAAAGACCCTTTCTCTTTCCATCACTTTCTTTTTTACCTGCCCGTAACTTTCCTATGATTTTGGTCAACAGTTGCATATCCTGTCAGAGGAAGGAAACCCGACACCTGTGAGCAGATGAGCCGCTCCCTTAAGGCAGTCAAGGCCTGTATGATTTGCATCAATCTAATCTTATTGCTAGTTTCCCCCAGGAGCAATCTGATTTTATTGGAAGAGACCATATTAGTGATCTGATCTGTCTTTGGCAGTATGTAGGCTTCCTGAGGCAGCTGCCTGAAGGTTGCTTCTTCAGGACTTTCTGCAGAGGCTTTTCATTTCTGGTGGTTCGACATCATTGAGAATGTTAGAAAGTAGCATAAAATCAAAATACTCAAGTAAAGTACAAGTACCTCAGAATTATACTTAAGAACAGTACTTGAGTAAGTGTACTTAGTTGCTTTCCATCACTGGAGGTGACATGCTTGTGAGGGATTATTTCTTGATGGCGACTTCTTTTGGGTCTTCCTTCAAGTGCTCCAGTTTCCTTCCACTGTCCAAACGCATGCAAGTTAGGTTAACTGGAAAATCCAGGCTGCCTGTAGATGTGAATAAATGTTACCATGCTTGTCTGTCTATGTGATAAACTGGTGACCCTGTTGCCCAGGCAGTCTCCTGTGAACCTGAACAGGACGAGTGGAAATAGAAAATAGATTGATGAAAGGAAACTCAAAATAAGTCAACGTGTTTGTGGTTGACTACCTGTCCCTGTTAAAAGTGGTTCTCATAAAATTAAAAAATGAACGGTGGCTTTCGTAGTGAGCAAATCAAGCCCTGACGCATCCAGCTGTGATGACTGTGTGCACACAAAAAGCTGAGAAATTAGAGGAGAGGGCCAACATAGACCACTGGCTCATACTTAACACCAATATTATCCTGAAAGTCTTAAAATAAACCTCCTCTTCTTGTCCCTTCTGGCTGCCATTTCAGCTGTTGCTCCTGTGGCTCTAGGTTTCTTGACTCAGCTCTCTTCTTAAATCTCTTCACGTTGGAAAAACATGCTTCAACCACAGATCCAGACAATCCACAAGCTATCGAGTCAAATTGACAAATCAGAAACTTCTCAAAAGCTGCCAAGAAGGTCGATCTCCCGTCGATCAAGTGTATTTGGGTAAAAGCATGACTTTTTTTTTTCTCGGCTCGTTGCTTGATTTGAGAAGAAACTAGAGGTGTCTGGGCAGTGGATCTGAGAGAGCTGGTGGTGAGGCCTTGGGTCAAACTAGAGGAGAGTATTGGGTAAGCAGGGGGTCAGCAGGAGCATACGGCTGAAAGAGTCCCATTCATGGAGCAAAACCAGGAAAGGAAAGCAGTGTGTATTCCAAACTCAACGTCAGGGCTCGTGGGTCTCACCAAGCTTGATTTCACCATCTTCCACAACCCCTCTCCCCCAAACACACACACACACACACACACACACGACACACACCGCAGGTTTGGCAAAACGAGCTGGTTATAAGGCTGACTCAGCTCCCATTCGTGTTGATGGGACAGACCACCAGGGTTTTATGGAAGAATAACAATTTGTAAAATGGGACATGTAATATTTCCTCTAAATATCACAATATATATAATAACTGATATGTGTTAAACAGCATTTTAGAGAGCGAGGTAAAGAGAGCAGAGACTTTACATCCCTGAGCACAAGAAAAACAAAGTAGAGCATTTCCCTTGGCTTTGATGACATGTTGCAGTAAAAGTGACTGAGATATTTGTACAGGTTACCCTTGTAAATGGCACTTTGTTTCACAGGAAATAAATCCACTTTACATTCCACACGTTTAGCAGCTCACATCTGCGCTCACTCTGCAGGTAATTACCTACAACTACGATTTGTTATTACTGTGGACCTTTAAGGTGTCACAACCTGTCAGTGCTGCCTTTTTGAACAGCACTAAGTAGAACACTTTAAGATGTATTAATATCAAATTCTCAAAGATTATGACTGATCGGTTCATTAATTAAAAAGCAAGAACCCTTTGAGGAAATTTTAAATATTGTTCATTGAGTCCCTGTCAGATGTCCGTCCAGGTGGCTTTGCTCGAGGGTCATAATGAAGTGTTGTGTCTGGCTTTCCTGCCCAGGTGCTGCGGCTCTACAAGAGCCAAATCAAACACACCTTCAGTGAGGGGCTGAGGCCAACGCTGGAGCCCTGGACTGCCGCCTCACCTGTGAGGTCCCATCTGGTACGGAACGATGTGTGGACGTTAACGAGTGCTATTTATACTGACTGAAACAGATCTTACTCTTCATCTGACTCATTTTCATGTGTTTTTTTATACTCTATATCCTCATGTACAAACGTGTGGTTCTTGCACTGCAGATCTGCTGATAGTTGAGGGTGTGGCTGTCGAAGCTGTCACATGGTAAACCACATCCACTGTTAGAGAGGCTTACCTTCACCCACATGTGCAATCACTGATGAGTGTGAACTGGGATTAGTTGTTACATTGTGTTGTTATTAGCATTTTAACATCTATACAAAGGCAAAACAAGTAACTGCATATTTGGTCAAAATTGATTTAAGACCCGAAATGTGCAGTTCAAAAGAGAGCAAACAAAACAAGTAAATCACAGTAACTGCACTCTGGCTGTGTAACCTCTGAACTCACTTATTGCACTTTGTCACAGAGAAACAGCCAACTAGACAGCTAAAGCAAACAGTGCTATATCAAGTGAAAGCTAGCCTTAGCTAAACTAAAACTAAACTGACTTTTCCCTACTTGTTATCTGTAAATGAAAAATATTCATGATCTGACGTCTTGGTAATTCAGTTTGTAATTCCACATAAATGGATGAAGCAGTAAATCCAGTCATGATGAGGTTTGATACCTTCTCCTCACACTCCCTGAAGATTATCCAAAGTATCTGCATTTTAGGTATGCAGGTTCTATGGCATTTATTTGGGGGGTAAAATAATCAACCTTAAAAGGCATAAATGAAGGCATTACGCATTCTTTACGTGGTTTGGCCAGCCTGAAAACTTCTTTTTCTCTCAAATTCACTGCTTCTGTAGTTACTGTTTGGCTTTGTAGGGCAATAGTCACTGTTTGTCAGTGATTTTTGGCATCTACATCAGTGAAGCCTGTTAAATTCAACTAAACTGAACCGCTGCGAAAGATGAGTGTCTTTTGCCCTAAAACTCCTGATTTGATGAACTGATGTTGAAAAAATGATAACAGAAGAGATGCTGAGCATACTCTGGGAACAAAGGTACTTTTGTACGCAGTAGAGGGGCGACAAGCTGAATACAGTTTGACTGAAGGGAAGGTTCTGGCTCAGAGGTTGGCACAGAGGAAGAAAGAAAACCTCCATCCAGTCTTACTCAGATTAGAAAATTGGGGTAAGAGGGGAAGTAATGTGCAGGTTTACTGGCAGGGCTGCGTTGATTAGAAAGGGGGTAGTGTTCATGGTGAAGGGGAGCAGCCGTATTCAGTAACAGCACCTCTTCCTTTCGCCAAAGCCAACATCTGGTGCAGACCGACACAGAGCAGCAGCAGCAGCAGCAGCAGCAGCAGCAGCAACACCCCCCCAGCCTTAACTTCCCTTTCAACTCATTACTGCATTTCATGGTTCCCCAGAAAAAGGCTTAGAACCTGGTTGGAAAGTGAAAGAGTTTGTTTGGAGATAATGAGTTGGTTAAACCAAGTCTAAAACACATGAGTTTATACTGATTTTGCTTTTAGTTCATTAAGCTTACTCTTAATCTGACAGGAAGAAACCACAGAAACAGAAAAAGAGGTGAAAGGTCAACACAAGCTACTAGTGCCCTGTTCTAACTCCATTCATGAGCCTCTCTAAGTGATGAGCTCCTTAGTGAAACCACACTTGTGCTTTATACATCTACTTTCAATTAAGAAGTCGAGAAAAGGAAGTGTTGTTAAATTTACGATGTCACACAACACTCTTCTCATCCTCTAGAAGAAACTGGATAAACTAAGAGGGTAATGCACAACCAACAAACACACCACAGATGTTCACGGCACAATTAAATGCAACTCAGAGACTCTTTGAAGCAGCCCGATTTCAAGGTTGCAGTCACATGTTTAAATCTCCATTTAGTAAAGACAAACTCACTCTGAAAATGTCCTGATGGTATGTAGCTACTCACTAAGCAGTGTGCAGTGAGGAAAATGGTCTGAACGCATTTACATTTGGGGCAGCAGGAGAGAGGGATTACAGAGATGAAAGGAATGAAATAAGAGTCTGAGAATGTGATCTGCAGACTTGAATTAAATTGCTCAGCATGACTGGTCCATTAAAGGAGAGTGACCTTCTTTAACGTACCTGACACGACCACTTACTGTGTTTGAATCATGCTATTACAGGAATTAGACTGCGGTTTACAAGAATTCTATAAATTAACAAATGTTTTATTCTTAGCTCATTTTGACACTGAGCAGCAGCCCAAGATAAGTTATGACAAACAAATAAATGAAAATAACCTCCAGAAACCAAGTATGGTGTTTGTTCAACATTTAAGGGTCAATGAAAGCCCTACTCGTGGTGTATTGTAAGGTAACTGCTTCCATAAATACTGTCATCAAACCATTTCTTGGTTAATGGTTGAATTCTTTATTTTGGCAATGTGACAGTTCAAAAAAGGATAAGCAAATGTGGGATGTAAGCTGTAATATATCTGTGGTATCAACCTATCAACATCTATTCAGACTTCAGAGTATGATGAGTATGTGGGCGCATGCTTATGTTAATATTTGTGTGTGTGTATGAGTCGGTGTGTGTCAGTGTACGCGTGTTGTGTTTGTGTAGTGGTGGTGGTTGTGAGTAGAGTTGTTGTTGACCCGGTGAGCTGCCGCAGTTACACTTCTGACCAACAGAAAACAGATGAGTCACATCTCATAAGTGTGGCTGCCCGAAGACCTGGAGACTCTTACTTTCCTGGCAACACTCACACACACACACACACACACACACACACACACACACACACACACACACCACACAGATATGTTCCCCTCCATGGTGATTCCATGCAGGGATGTGCCATGCAGGGACATCGCTGACTCTCTGTCTGCCCTCTTTGTTGCCTCTGAGTCGACTTTTGCAAGCTGTTGTTCACACATATCGTGAACTTACTTATGATCAGTTATATCAAGTCCCTCTGTATGATTGCGCAACATTTCTCTGGTTTTTGGTGGGATTTTTGCAAAGACCTTGAGCTGTCCAAGCCGCTCCCTCTAGGAAAACTACATAAATAAACACGAGGGTGTAAAACTTCAGGTGCACCTCAATCATTTTTTTCTTCTCTCTCTTTCCCGGCTTGACCTGCCTTAAACTCAGAAGCTCTGCTCCAAAGATGCCTTTGCTGCTGGTGGGCAAACACGCCCGGCCGCAGCTTCGTGCCCTTTACGGGAGGCTCATACTTCCTTTGGCTGCCCCGCGACCTCCAAGTCTCTCTGTAACCAATATCAACATTTGCAAGGTGTGGTGTTTTACCTTCCAGTGTGTTGACCAACTCCTGACTTCACCAGATCTCATTTTTATGTGCAGGCCATGTTTCACCTCAACGACCTTGAGTTATTCAACAGATTTAGGTTTTAGACAGATTTAGGTGTTATGCACATTCTGACATGTACCACAGTGAATGTACAGAAAATGGAAATATTATGGACTCTATACAATCAATACAGTATGTCCAATCCAGCAGACGTGGGGCATTAGATATAAAAATGTACGGTGAGCATGACAGTTGTTTTTATCTCATGTAGGATGTGATATGTAGAACAACTGATTGTGGTTGTGGCCCACTTCACAAGGCCATGACGGAAATACTTGCACGCCAGAATCTTTTTGCAGCAAAATTAAAATCATTATTTTAATGTCTTAAAACATCTTTACATGCTACAACTGTGGCTTGCCATAGTAAAAGACCACAAGACTGGTCCAGGTTCAATGTGTAGGCTGACGTGTCTCTCGCCCAGGTCACGGTAGGATTGTAGGGCAACATGATCACCTAATCTGACATAGTGACCATCTTGAAAGACATAAATGTTATGTTGTCTCACTTCGTACACGCCAGCATTTGCTGTGTTGCTTAAAAAGTCGTATATATCTAGTGCATCTTTTTCTCTTGATTTACATATCCTCCTTTGCAAGTGCCCTTGATATTTGGCATATTCATTGTTCTACCTACCACAAGTCTCCACAGCCCTTCCTTGATCTACAGACGCTGTGGATCCTGTTCAGGCTGTGCAGTCCTGCTGCTTTCTGTTGACCCGCTGGATGATTTGTAAAGTGGTTCTTTGACGCCTGGTTGGAGATGTTATCAGAGTCTGGGAAGTCTGCTCTGTCTCTCTCCTCACGTCTGCAGCACTCATAAAACAGCAGGAATAATAAGAGAGTGTTTGTGAGTGCAGTGGAGTGGAGTGGGGGAACAGTGTCTATGATTGTGTCCATAGGGCCCCATAGCCTCCCCGAGACTCAAATCCCCCCCACACACCGTGTTTTTCTGAGTGAGGGTCTTTCTGTAGAGTCTCTGTCATCCACTGCTAAACCAGGTCAGGTGGGAATGTTTTTTTTTTCTTGCTTTCTAGTAATTTGCAGAGTTGGCAGTATGGTTCATTGAAATCAAATTACCATGAAGTGTCATGAATGAAGAGGGGGGTTTCTTGTCGCTGCTTTCATGTTTAAAGCTGCTTTTACACTAAATGGAGCAAAATGTGAATGTTTGCAACAGGACTACAGTCATCAAATTCCTAAGATTTTTAAAATACCCAAATTTAGCTAAAATATCAGTGCCTACAGCCTGGATATATTTTAAATTAAACCACAAGAGATCTAATGTGAGATGTAAACTCACTGTTAACACCTGGATGTAGTAAAAACACTTCTGTGTGTGTGTTTGGTTGCTGTTGGTGGTGGGGGGGTGATGTTATTTCAGTGAGAGTGAGGCAGCAGGGCAAATGGGCGGGGTTAATGAGACCACTAGGGAACGTGAAGTGTTTTCAAAGGAGGCTGAATCAGTTTGGAGAGAGTCACTGAGGATGGAGGTGTAGCTTTTCTGAGCGGCGCGTAGGTTTCAGATTGATTAACAGCCATTTAAGCGCTCAGAGGGCGACATCTGATGAGTATTAATCACTTTCATCCTCAGCCTCACTGCACAATGATTTGGTGACAATATACTGAGAACTCGCTAGTTTGACTGATAAAACGTGATTATAACGGAGCCATGGCAACGACAGCTCTGACCGGGTTCTCCATGATGAGCCTGCTCAGCCTCGGGTACCTGACCTGGGACCTGATGAGTCCTAACCAGGTGGAAAACGAGCCCGACCAAACTTTTGTTGAGGGATCTCCTGTCGCGCAGCCTCCTCACATCATTTTCATCATGACGGACGATCAGGGATTCAACGACATCGGCTACCACAACTCTGACATCAGGACACCGGCGCTGGATAAACTGGCTGCGGACGGAGTGAAGCTGGAGAATTATTACATCCAGCCCATCTGCACCCCGTCCCGCAGTCAACTCATCACCGGCAGGTAAAGAGTTTGTCTTGAGACTTGAGACTGGTTGAATGTTTTCCGTTAGGATTAGCCGATGTTGAAGTGAAACACACATTTATATGCTACATCTGCTGAGTTTTTACACAATTTGTTGTTCAAAAAACTGATTAATGAAATACAATTCTATGACATTTAGCCTACTTTTATTTTTGTAAAGAATAACACTCGAAGGAATGGATATTTTTCTGATATAATCAAAGGATCATGATCATTTATTTTGTCTTGAAACCTGTATAACATTGAGATTCCACTGAGAAATGAAATTTTGTTTTCTGCAAAAGCAGAATTACTCCAATTTTGAATGGAAATGAATGTTTGAAACCTTTAGCATCAACCTGAATATGAAATCTGAGAATCACATGATAATTCTGATTACATATTTCTTACCACCACATTGAGGATCTGATGATACAAGTACTGTAAGAGCTGTGTCTTTATGTGGCCTGTCTGTCTTCACCTCTTCAACATTTGTTAACCACACATGAAACTGCGGGAGGAAATGGGAGCAATCCCCTTCTCCCCGCTTCTCTCACTTCCTGTCCCATCCTTCTGTGTGTAATTATCTAACCATCTGTTGGATCTGATTATTCGTAACATATTTGTCCTTCTGACAGTTTTCTTAATCATTAACCCTACAGGTACCAAATTCACACTGGTCTGCAGCACTCCATCATCCGACCCCGCCAGCCCAACTGCCTGCCCTTTGACCAGGTCACCCTCCCCCACAGACTGCAGGAGCTCGGCTACTCCACCCACATGGTCGGCAAGTGGCACCTGGGCTTCTACAAGAAGGAGTGCCTGCCCACCCGTCGTGGCTTCGACACATACTTTGGCTCCCTAACAGGCAGTGTGAACTACTACACCTACGACTCCTGTGACGGCCCTGGGCGGTGTGGCTTCGATCTCCATGAGGGGGAGTCGGTCGCCTGGGGTCAGAGGGGCAAATACTCCACCCATCTCTACACACAGAGGGTCCGCAAGATCCTGGCAACCCATGATCCTCAGTCCCAGCCGCTGTTCATCTTCCTCTCCTTCCAAGCTGTTCATACACCCCTGCAGTCTCCGCGGGAGTACATCTACCCGTACCGCGGGCTGGAAAACGTGGCGCGCAGGAAATACGCTGCTATGGTCTCAGCTGTAGATGAGGCAGTACGTAATATAACATACGCTCTCCGCAAGTATGGTTACTACCAGAACAGCGTCATCATCTTCTCTACTGACAACGGTGGCCAGCCTTTGTCTGGCGGCAGTAACTGGCCACTCAGAGGACGTAAAGGCACCTACTGGGAAGGTGGCGTCCGAGGTCTGGGGTTTGTCCACAGCCCTCTGTTGAGGAAGAAGAGGAGGGTGAGTAAAGCCCTGGTGCACATCACTGACTGGTACCCCACACTGGTGGGATTAGCAGGTGGCAATGACTCCCTGACCGAGGGGGTGGATGGGTATGATGTTTGGGAAGCCATCAGTGAGGGGAAGGAGTCACCCAGGTTGGAGATCCTCCACAATATTGACCCTCTGTATAACCATGCACGCAGTGGCTCCCTGCAGAAAGGATATGGGATTTGGGATACAGCCGTGCAGGCCTCCATACGAGCCGGAGACTGGAAACTCCTAACAGGAGACCCGGGCTACGGAGACTGGACACCGCCACAGATGCTTCCAGGTTTCCCCGGCGACTGGTGGAACCTGGAGCGCCACACTGTACCCCGGAAATCGGTGTGGCTTTTCAACATCTCTGGAGACCCCTACGAACGCTTTGACCTTTCTGAGCAGAGACCAGATGTTGTCAAAGAGCTGCTGGCTAGATTGGTGTACTACAATCGCACTGCGGTGCCAGTAAGGTACCCATCAGAGGACCTACGGGCTGACCCCCACCTGAATGGAGGTGCCTGGGTTCCCTGGGTGGGAGATGAGGAGGAGGACAGCTGGGGCAGTATATACCAGAAAAAGAACAAGGATTGGAAGAAGAAGCTTAAACTGTCTAAAAGCAGGTCGTTTTTCAGGAGACTCAACACTAGGATCATGTCCAACAGGATATAGAAAGGACATGACTGAAAAAGGTTCAGAGGAGACACTCCTGAAGGACATGAAGGAGAGTTCTGTTTGTTGATGGAACTTTTTGAAGATGCTTTTTTGTTTTTGTTGAAGAAGGAACCACATTTCTGCAAGATCCAGCTGCAGTTACAGAGTTGTTGCTGCAGGTGTATGTTCAGTCTCTCTAGAAGAACAGTGATAAAAGTCCATGAAAGTATTCATTGTTCAGGTGAACAACATATGGTTACACAGGTTTATATCCATTTTGAATACAAAATGTGTGTATCCCTAAATTGAATATTCTGTACTGAAAAATGAGAGTTGGTTCCATCATACAAGATGACACAAGTATGTAAGAAAATGTATTTTGTTAGCATGCAAGGAGAGAGAGACATACAAGATAGGGTTATTTTATAAAATCAGAATCGCTGTATTTGACATGGATGACAAGGTGAGAAATCATCTGCAACCATTTGTAACTGTAGTGAAAATAACTGATGACTACCTCTATGTGAATGTGGTGTTAGTTACAAGCTTTATTTCTTTCATTCAAACTCCAGTTCTCAATTTTGATTTACACATTTTCAAATAATAGTAGAAAAATATGATTAATAATAATAAATAATAATAGAAAGAATATTTAAAAGTTTTTTTACTTGTTAGAAAAGCATCTTGATAAAAGTAATTACTGGGTTCATTTAAAACTCATCATGGGTTTGACTCTATTTATGCCAATCGTCCTTCAGTTTGCTGATCCCCCTAATATTAGAAGAGGGGTTTCTTCTTCTTCCATTCCTTGTGTGAGTAAAATGTCACTATCATGCATGATCTTTTGAATTCAAATGAGTTTAAGGGTGTTTGCTGAAAGCAAAGCGCATTTAGACATTTGTCACCACTATCTATACACACACACATTATTTAATAATAACAATTCCTTAGTTACCCTCACCTCAACGACTCTAATCAACCTCGTTTCCAGCTGCAGTAGGCGGCTACTTTTAGTAGAAAAGGTCTGATAAAACCCACTGTATGCTAACTGCCCAGCAGCAAACAGCAGACAGCCATTTAGCAGTCAGAGAGCTGAAATCATTATTCTTGTGGACAGTCTGGTTTGGATCATGCACTCTGCAAGCAGAAACAAAAAGCAAACACGAAACAAAACAAAGAAAACAAAAGAAGAACCTGTACTCTCTTGTTGGCTTGTCAAGCCATATTAGCCAGTAAATGTTTCAGCATGTAGAAAGTTGTGCACAGAAATGTTTGCACATAAAGCAGCTGCTCTGCATGTTAGAGCTAAGGTTACCCTGACCTACAGGTAGCTCTGCATGAAAGTCGAGTGACCATAATGAATTCTGCCATTTTGATTGTTACAGGGCACTGACAGTCTTCTGGCTTCTAATGTAAACATCAAGCCTCAGTTTTGGGTAGAGTCAGATTTTTTATTAGTTCAAATGGTTTAATATTGTCTCTTTCGTGCGTGCATAGTTATACATTCTCACTTCCATTTTTTTCAGCAGATCAAAAAGTGCTTTAAAAACAAAACAAAGGCAAATAGTGTGTGCATTGCACTGTGGTTGAAACATGTCGAAACTGGCATCCCAGTCACGTAATGTTAACTAATCACGTGAACAAAAGAAGATTTCTTCATATGCTGTATTTACTTCCTAAGACTCGCACACTGCAGCATGCTGCCAAAGGCTTGTGTTTGCAAGGAGAAGTGAGGACACTTCATTTCCTGTCTTTCGACTGGCGTGGTATACCAAACTGCCACCCATTTACCGTTTCCTGTCAGTAGCCTAACCGACGCAACCTTTCAGCTGAAGTTTATCATCTTTAATCTGGAGGTCATTAATCGTTTTTCTGGATAAAAGGGGAGCATGGAGCAAGTTCTTATTCTTCTTGTGACGTTAGCTGGAGTAACGCATGGTAAGATCATTAAAGAAACACAGTTAAACACCATTGCAATAATGTGTAAAAGGTGAATTATTTAAGCTGATTTCTTCTGAATATGCCCTTTTCTAGCTGTCTTTCCAGCTGCTGCGTCTAAATGTAATGCGGCCCAGAACGCATCTCTGTGCTCTGTTACACTCGGAGGATCTGTGTTTATCCAAGTGATGAGCAACGCCAGCGGTCATCAGCTGGAGTTTAAGAAACAGCTTTCCACTGGAGCCGTTAAAATGTTCTCTCTGAAGAAAGAAAAGGTGACGTATCGTCAGGAGGCATTAAGAAACAGGACAGAGTTTTTCATCCACAACGGGACACTCAAGATCACAAACGTGGAGAGGAATGATTCAGGTCTATACATCGTAGAGGTCTTTGATCTAGACGGGGTCTTCGTGAGAAACGTTAATATTAAACTGGATGTTCAAGGCAAGTCTTCCAACTTGTTTATGCTTTAATATTTCTGTATAATATTATACCTGATCAAAAATGTAATCATCATGGGGGAGTGAAAAACACAATGCACCAAATGGTGCAATGTAAGATAGAAAATTAAGGGCAATTCAAAGTGCTTTACATAGGCAAGGGAAAGCATTAGAATGACATTCAAAACAATACGAATAAAATCAATTAAGATAAAATAAAAATGAAATGCATAAAATGAAATAAAATACAGTTACAGTGCAGTAATAGGATGTAAGTTGCCAATGCAACAAAGGAAATAAAAGTATAATAGAAAAACCAGTCAAGCAAAGGCGCAGGAGAACAGCAGTTTTTCATTTAGATTTGAAAGTGGCTAAAGTTGGGGCGTATTTCAGATCTTCAGGAAGTTGGTTCCATCTGAGTGCAGCATAGCGGATAAAAGCAGCTTCACCCTATTTGGTTCTGACTCGAGGTAAAACCAGTTGACTGCTTCCTAAAGATCTAAGGGCCCTACTGGGTTTATATTCTTCAAGGAGATTATTGAGTGGTTTATAAACTAGCTGCAGCACTTTGAAATCTATTCTATAAGGAAGACATTAATCATAGTGTTCTGCAACCTTTTCAGATTGTTCATTGAGATTGACTCTACTGTGCACACAGTATTTACTGTAATCCAAATACCTGCTGATGTAAAGCCCGTGTAGTGTTTCTTCCAAAAACTACTACTTCAAAGAACTATGACATTTTCTCTTACTATTAGCAATATGTACGACTCAGAATCTACTTTAAAATGATAAAAATATAACTGAGTCCTGCATTGCACTGTAGCAAATTATTCCTGAGAATATTCTTAAAGGTATACTGAAGCCATTTAGTTACTGATACATTATAAATTACCTTTGCTCAGCGCTGATGAAAGGTGCTGTGAAAAGGAGGCGCTTCACAGGAACATTCAGTATTTGTAAACTTGAGAGTTATTAATTTGTGTCATGATGATATTTTACTAACCTCCTCTGTTGTAGAGATTTGGGAAACATCAATCAGGGCAAGGGGTGTGAACCTGCTGTAGTTTTCATATATACATGTTCGCCTTGTGATGCAAGACAAATTTAAGACAAATCTGACAATAAAGTCAAATCAAATCAAACCAAAACTTTAGCTCAACAGCAGCCTCGCACGTCTTTAAATGTGTGAACCAAAAGTGAGCACAGAATGTAGTCCTCTCTACTTCCCTCTGGTTGTTGTGGTGAACTGCATAGGAACCGTTGATGTTGTTGATATCAGACTGCAGGGTGTGTACCATGTCATCTTGTTTTTTTTTTGCAATTAAGAAACTTGCTGCCACAGCCTCACACTAACATAACAAACCGGTTCACGCTCATAGTTTAAGTGTATCTCCCATGTTATGCAGTTCGCTACAGTAGCTACAGGCATTTCAAGGAGGACTACTTTCTTTCTGATCAAAGTCATTCTTGTCATACTCTGCGTAAATGTCTACAGTTGAGGCAGTGAACAAAACGGAATATATGAATAACACCTAGGTGGTAAACAAATACAAATATATATACGTTTAAATGTGGCACAGGTCGTGAGTATTTATAATAACCATTGTGGTCTCTTCTCCACAGAAAGCATTTTGCCCATCTTGATCATAGTCTGCTCTGCAGTGGGGGCTCTACTGATAGTGGTGGTGATATCTTTCTGTGTCTGTCGGAAAGTGAGGGGTCATAAGAAGTCAGGTAAAACCAAACACGCCTGTTTGTAATAATAATTTTTAAAAATGGTCAATAGCATTTCAGATAATACCATAATATGTTGTTAAATGTTAAAGCCTTTTCTGCTGCTTTACCTGCAAAATCATTTTTGCTTTATTCTGTCTTTTGTGCAGGCTCAGGTAATAACAGAGAACGAGAGCCTTCAGTATGAGTTTGGACTTTAACTGAGGACCATTATCACCGATGGACAACTGAGGACTGAGAACACCAAACAGGACTGTTTGCAAAACCTTGAAGCTGGAAGTCTGGAGTTTTCTTTTTGTATCTTGCATCAGTGTTGAAAAAGACTTGTGGTATGCACTTCATGCTAATCTAATTTTAATGCTGCAGCTGTGTAACCATATTTGACATATACATACTGAAGGTGTAAATCATTGCTGTTTTGATCTGCTCTTTCAACAATAAAACATGGTTGTACATAATTGACACACCAAAAGCTGTCTTTTGAGTTTATTGTAAAACAAGTGACAGTAACTTCAGCAAAATCTTTAAAAACAGCTTTTATGTAAGTACAAATATTTGCTGTTTACGTTGTTGTACTGAACTCATGTTGAACTCTTGGTTCATATGGAAGTTGAATGTTTGCGCTGTAGCCCTGAGGCCAAATGATGACATGATATTTATTGATATAGTTTTGAATATTGCATTGCAACTGGACTTTTGACATAATGGGAGGATGCTGCTGTAAATTAAATGCTGCAGTGTGATGGATATGCGCTATATGGAATTAAGTTGCATTATTAGTAACAGTAACAGTAGTTTTACTGATATAAGCAATAGCATGAAAAAAAACATCACTAACTATGATTTAGTTTTTGTCTAGTGTCAGTGCTTGCACAATCAATCAAAGACTTTAAAGACCACCAGGAAGTGGATGGCTAAAGTAGTCTGGTTGTCTGTCTGTTATTAGTTGATTCTGAAGCTTGTGGTGGAAATTGTATATTTCCTTCGAAGAAGTGAGCAAATAAATGAAGATCCAACAAGCCATTGTCTTTTGTATATTTAATTAAGCAAAGAATAAAACAATCAAATAAACATGGTAAAAAAGAATACAAACTAAATTAAAAAAAAAGATCATACACCAAGATGTGTAAGAAGCGTCTGACCAAGAAGGGAAGATGCAGTCACATATTTATAACCTCACAATACGTAGCAGACATAGCAGAGGATGGCAAGGATACCAGAATCACTTCTAACCCAGATAGTCTGTCTCCAGCTAAGTGTTCCTGCCCAAGGCTGGAAACCCAGGGCAGATGGTCCTCCAGACTGCAGCTGTCCTGCAGCAACAACACCCAACCAAGATACCACTGTACCTTATGAAAGAGATGACCCAAGACAGAAATTATCTATGTAGAATGCAGACTAAATGACTAGCAAACAAGTTATTACACCAAAACATATCTAGCAGCAGGAAAAGAGAAATCCTGCCCTCACAAAGCTTATTAATCATGTTGTGTTGTGACGACATCTGCAGGCTGTGTTTGGGTTTCACTCACATTATGTCCTTTGGTTAAGTAACATTTGTTTATATTCATCTTATGCAATGAATAAGAATAAATATAACTTTGTGTTTAGTTTTCAGCCAGGATATAAGAGGAGACATTTGTGTTTCACAATGCATATGCTGTATCTGTTAGCTACAGAGACGTCACGGTTCTTTTCAATACCAAAAACATATACTTTTCTGTGTATGCAGAAAGATACGTACACATTCTGCAGATGTTTTAATCATAAGATCTGTATGTTCTGTCTATGATCTACCTCAAATGTGGATGACGATTAAAAGAGCAGAATATAACAGCCAGGAATAATAGAATAAAAGAGAAGGCGTTTGTGGGAGAAGTTGTGAATATGGTTTGTACTGTATGGTGACATTTTTACTTTGTTTCTTTCACTTCCTTCATAGCTGAGTGTAATGACGGGCTTTCCTCGAATAGTATGGAGAAACTTAACATGTAAACACAGGGAACATTTCCACACTTCTGTTAAAACGTTTAGTCTCCAACATCCTTTTAAGGATACTGCCTACATTTTCTCTGACAATTTCTTTCAAGCACACGCACTGGTTGTTGTACATAAAATTGAAAAGACATTCTAACAAATTGCTCAACATGTCTTGAAGCACTGCCAAGGACAATCCATCTTGTCCCCAAAACGAATGAGGAACTGAGATGACCAGTTTGCTGCAATATTCTGCTTTCTTTAACGTTTTTTGAATAACACAAGAAGCATTACTGTCTGAGGATGTCATTTGAGGTTTGACTATTGAGGTTGAGGTTTGAAGGTTGAGGTTCTCCTATGAGACTGAAACATAAAACATGAGGCCTGATGATGTACCAGAGACCTGATTGTGTTAAAATGACTTCATACAGGTTTCCCTGTAAGCGCATACAAGCGTCCTCGGTACGGAAATATCAACTGTCCTCCTAAAACACCTTTATAATGGCAGAATGTGTTCAGTCCATTTTGAAAATAAACGTTGATTTATTTAGATTGTGCTGAAGCCGTGTAACGTAACTTTGCATGTGAACATGTTAACTCTGCTTCCTCTTTCCTCTCTCAACTGAACTATATTAACACCCTTCTTGGTCAGAGCTTTCACACCTTCGTATCTGAAGCTGATCACTAAGAGGTTTGTCTGGAAACTGCTGACTGGCTCAACAGAGGCTGAACACTGAGGAGACATGGAAGCTGTGGTTGGACTGTTGCTGATGCTACTCGGAGTCTCTCACGGTGAGCTGTTTAGCTGTTTGACACATTTTGTGCAGCTGTGGGATCAAAAATAGTCAAAGAGTCTGACATCATCTTCACTGACCCACACTGGGACCAAATTCATACAAGAGTCATGACACATAAATGAATTAAATATAATTAAATATGTATTTTTCACCTTTGATCTTCAACTGACTGCCATAGATCTGTGATGCTGAAACAAACTGAAAGCTGGTTTAAGAAAGGCATAGAGTTACAGTTCAGCCATACAAGTTCTTTCAAATAATGATATTTAAAGATGTCTGTCTTGTTTTTCAAAAATGTTATTTAAATTTTCACTCGTGTTCTTTATATATCCAAATTAACCCTCATTTTCACATGAAATGTTCCAGAAAGTTGCTTTAAAGTTACAATAAATATCCACTTTACATCATTGTACCAGCTGTATGCGATGCTTACCTTCGCAGAAAACAAAAAAATCCAAGAAAACATGATTTTGCACCATGTTAACATATTAGATATATTTGAAATATTCTAGATGTTTCTTTCATCTTTTTATACACATTTCCAAAATCACATCAGAAAATATAATGTGTTATCTCTGGAAACATGGACAACTTCAATGGAGGATGTTGCTGTAAATTAAATGTAAAAATGAAGTCCAGAAGGTTTGAACAAGGTTTGTACACTCTGCAACATGTGTTTTGAGGTTAAATTGACTTGAAACAATGTTTTAAAGATAAAATAGTACTTTAGCAGGTAAATTCGAACTGTTTTCCAGTCAGAGGCTTGTGAAATGTTCATATACTGTATAGTATACATGTGCATACTGTGTTGTGAGGGAATATATGTCATTAATTTTGTGGGAATGAAATTATCTAAATACTGACATTTACATTTTTTCCAGGTGTGGAAACCTACTGTGATGGCAGACAGGATGGAGCTCAGTGTTATGGAGCTTTGGGAGGAACTGTGGTCGTCCAGCTGATGGACAGCGCCTCAGAGATATTTAGATACCAGTGGTTAACAAATACAACAACAATACTCAGTGGGAGAAAGAATAAGATTGTGTTTAATCTGATAGAAAGCAGATCCTCATTTACTCCCAGTGATGGAACATTTAGGATCAACAACCTGAGCAGGACTGATGGTGGTGAATATACTCTTATAATCTATGATTCAAGAGGACAGAAATCAGAGGAGCGGACTCTACAGTTGACCATTCAAGGTAAATAACTTGTTTTGCATGCTGGGGAATTTAGTAATATTGATAGACATACATGTCATTTTCTATTGCTAAACTACATATATCTCATATTCTACATATATCTGTATCTAATCCTGTTCTGTATTAGAAACTGTATTGAATAACCAAGATTGTGTTAATATCAAAAGTCATCTGAGTGTGTTTCTTTCAGCTCCTGTGTCCTCTGTCCTGCTGGTCTCTGAGTGTCTGTCCCAGGGAGAGAAGAGGGTGTCCTGCTCCTCTGAGGGAGGGGACAGTCCTCAGTACAGCTGGACTCTGGATGGACGCACACTGACAGACGCTCAGCTCCTCTCTGGAAATAGTGAGTCTAACAACATCACTCTGAAACAAGACGTGTCAGGACAACTGGTCTGCTCAGTCAGGAATCACATCAGTAATGTCTTGAAAGAGGAGAAGATATCTACCTGTGGTGAGTGAGAACATGAGTAGAAGACTGTTGGAGTATTATGACACTGATGATTAACTGTACATCATTGATGTTTCTTTCCCATAGGCTTCATATTCGTCAGCTGCACCTTATCCAATGGGACGCACATATCACAGTGGGTGCCTGAAGCCAGTAACACCCTGTGTATTAAGCCAACAACAACCTCTACCACTGTGGGTAAGGAGACTGGCATCACAGTGTCAATTACACCCTCTACTAATATCACATCCTCCAATCCAACTGTGAAGTCCCACAACAGAGATGATCCATGGTACATTAGTAAATGAAAACTAACTCTGCTGCAGTGGATTCGTTAAAGTACGAAAGTTTTCTTCTTTGTCTGTCTCCACTCATGTCACAACTTTCTATCAAACTGTGGTTTTCTAACCACTGCAGTTCAGTGCCTATGGGCAGGGCAACAAGCAGACGAGACATCATGACTTCGGCTCTCTATAGGAGCTCTCTCTAATAGCTGTTGTGTAAAATGTGTAAAATTGGTGGACAAAAATACTGTATGACATTGTTCCAACATTCATTGCAGCTACATGATGCTTACCCAGAGTGAAATATTCAAACGTATAAGACATTATGTTTTTATGGTGGCTGCACTACTCAGAACTGAAATAAGATGTCTTGTTCATCATTTTATACGCATTTATCCAAAACACAACCCAACAGATCATTTGGTATCTTTGGGTTCTCTTGGGGGGTTCTCTGAAACAATTTTACATTTCTGTAGGGTTGAACAACATTTGACACACAGGTTTGTAATTACTGGTTGAGGTTAACTTAATTAACTAAATGACTTCATGTTTTACAAGGAAATTAGAGCTGTTAGCTGAACCACAGCTGTTTTCCAGTCACAGGCAGTGGTGGAAGAAGTACTGAGATACTTTACTTAAAGGATAAGTTCACAATGTTTCATGTCTGTCTTAAAACAATAGTCAGGTGCCCATATGAACATTGAAACATTTTTTAATTTGCTGTAATCATTCCTCCTGTTCGTACTGGCCATTAAAAGATCCATTTCTAATGTGCTTCCAGTCTGAATGATGAGGATAAAATCCACAGCTTTGTTTTGTGCAAAAATATATTGTAAAGTTTATCTGAAGCTTATATGAGGATTTAGCAGTCTGAGTAATCAAGTGGATATCTTCCAAAGTTACGGTCTTTTTAATATAAAATTTCCTCTTCCAGTGTTTCTGTGCTGAGCTGCTGTGGAGGGATAGTAACACAAAGAGGGAATTACTCTGGATGTCTTCTGTATTTATCATATAGTGTATTTCTTTATTTATGTAAATATGAATCTGAAAAGTAACTAAGAATATCTGTAAAATAAATGTAGTTAAGTAAAAAGTACAACATTTCTCTTTGAAATGTAGTGGAGTAGAAATATAAAGTAGCATTAAAAATGGAAATACTCAAGTAAAGTAAAAGTACTTATAAACTGCACTTTACTACAGAACCTTAGTAAATGTACTTAATTACGTTCCACCACTGGTCACAGGCCTGTGTAATTCTCAGCTGCACAAGAATAACTTCCTGTTTGCAAACTGTGGTCTGAGAGAAACACAGTTGAAGCAAACCCACTGTTTCTCTATATCATTGCCATTTTAATTAATTTTATAGACTTCTGTTTTTACAACTTGTGTTTCAAACTTTCCAGGTGTGGAAACCTACTGTGATGGCAGACAGGATGGAGCTCAGTGTTATGGAGCTTTGGGAGGAACTGTGGTCGTCCAGCTGATGGACAGCGCCTCAGAGATATTTAGATACCAATGGTCAAAGATAACAGAAACAATACTCAGTGGGAGTGAGAATAATATTATGTTGAATCTGATAGCAAGCAGATCCTCATTTACTCCCAGTGATGGAACATTTAGGATCAACGACCTGAGCAGGACTGATGGTGGTGAATATACTCTTATAATCTTTGATTCAAGAGGACAGAAATCAGAGCAGCGGACTCTACAGTTGACCATTCAAGGTAAATAACTTGTTTTGCAAACTGGGGAATTTAGTAATATTGATAGACATACATGTTATTTTCTATTGCTAAACTGCATATATCTGATATTCTACATATATCTGTATCTAATCCTGTTCTGTATTAGAAACTGTATTGAATAACCAAGATTGTGTTAATATCAAAAGTCATCTGAGTGTGTTTCTTTCAGCTCCTGTGTCCTCTGTCCTGCTGGTCTCTGAGTGTCTGTCCCAGGGAGAGAAGAGGGTGTCCTGCTCCTCTGAGGGAGGGGACAGTCCTCAGTACAGCTGGACTCTGGATGGACGCACACTGACAGACGCTCAGCTCCTCTCTGGAAATAGTGAGTCAAACAACATCACTCTGAAACAAGACGTGTCAGGACAACTGGTCTGCTCAGTCAGGAATCACATCAGTAGGATACCTACTTGTGGTGAGTGAGAACATGAGAGGAAAACAGTTTGATCATTATGACACTGATGATTAACTGTACATCAGTCACTGATCTGTTTGTTTGCCCAAAGGCTTCATATTCATCGACTGCACTTTATCCAATGGGATGCACATATCACAGAGGGTGCTTGCATCCAGTAACACCCGGTGCACTGAACCAACAACAACCTCTACCACTGTTGGTAAGGAGACCTGCATCTTAGTGTCCATAAAACCCTCCACTCACATCACACACGACAATCAAACTGTTGCTTCCTCCAGCAGAGGTGATCCATGGTACATTAGTAAGTGAAAACTAACTCTCCTGTCACAGCAATAACTTGACATGTGATTTTTGTGTCTCTTCATCTGAACAGATCGCTCCCTGCTCATATGTGGCGTGCGAGCAGCTGTGGTGATTCTTATATTAATTGGGATTGTCGTCTATTTTGCTTGGAAGAAAAAGAAATACCAGATGGCTGAAGGCTCTGCTGTCTCTCGAAAGAGGGAATATCAAGAGAACTCAGTTGTGATGGTTGAAATGAGAAGTTCTGCATCTGAACTTTAACGTTCTCAAACCAACACCTTAGTGTCGCCTCTCACCTGCTGTGATTGGCCATGTGTCTTTATGGATGTGAAAACAGGCTTAAGAGTGGAAATTCTCTTCTGTTTTTATTCTCAAATTCACTTCTTAGCAGCTCACTATGAATACCTTCCTATAAAAAGGTCTGTGAGTGTTTTCTGCGTTTGTATCACTGTGGACGCTCTGATAGAGCAAAGGTTATGCATTGTGACCCTAGTTCTATGAGCACAAGTGGAGCCGTATGACTCTTTTAGTTTTGATATTATATTCTTGACATTTATTTCAGAAGAGAAAAGTTGATGTTTTGGAAATTAATTGTTTCCCCTTTTTGTATCAGTACTTTTTAAAATGGTGATTTTGCATTCAAAGCATGTTTTTAACTTGTGTATTAAAGCCCCAACTGTAATTTTATGCCATATAAATTACAGGCATATTCACATATATGATTAAAGTGTTTAACTCAGGAAAGACTGAATCATGTAAATAATAGTTTTGTGTTTTTCTCATCTGATTATAATTACAAATATGTCTGTTTTGCTTCCATGTTTACAAAGAGTAACAATGTAAAACCTTTCAAAGCATTTAATAGTAAGAGCTTTAATTTAGTTGCTTTCTAGTGTTGTTATGTATTCAAAATCATCAGACAGTTTAGGTGAGCTACATGTTGTTGACACTTTGATCGTGGACTGTACCTTTAATGACTGCTGAGAACTGAATAAAACTTCCAGACTCATCATCAGTGTTAGTAGGTGTGAGGTTTCCCTCTACTGGTTTACAGAGGACTTACTGGTGGTTATGGGTAATTCTGTATTCTGTAAAACTCTCTGTTGAGAACATGTAAACATTTCATGCAAAATAATCATCAATAAAAAATAATCATGTAGCTGTTACTGTCTTCCTCACTAGATACTGAGTGTAAAATATGCCTGTTTATTGCTGCAAGTGTCACAAGTCTTTTAATATTTTAGAGTATTTGTCTTTAACCAACAGTTGCCAGTGGAGGGCGACAGACTCTAACGAGACAACAGACAGGGAGAGAGAGAGGATGACATGAGGAATTATACAGATGAGCTTCAAACCAGCAACATTACAGAGGCCACTGTGGGCCAACAGCACAGTGTGAATGTACATATTTTAGCACCTTGGGATGGTATATTGTTGCCTTTTTTTAATGTACTTGATATATACCTCTGACAACAGACACATCAATAATCCTGACTGTAGATTGGTTTTGTCAGAGAAATAAAAAGTAGTACACTTTTAGGTGGTTTTATAAGAATAGTAGTGCAAAGTATACTAAAGGCAACAAATGCATTAATTGGCCGATAATAAAGTCTGAAGGTGTATAATGCTGTTCTACCA